>CM050513.1:116209807-116402307 GCA_027563665.1 Antrozous pallidus | reverse complement strand
CTCCCCGGCTCGCTCCTGCCTGGCCGGGCGGACCTGTCCGGAATGCTGTCTGCCTGGGGCTCTGAGCCGGTTCTCCTGTCCTCTTCCCTCCCAGCTCCCAGGGCAGTGTGTCCCCAACCCATCCCAGCCCCGGGGGCTCAGGGGCTCCTCCCTCGCAGCCACCTCCTGGAGGCAGAGGAGGCAGCCCAGGGGCCCGGGACATCCCGAACCTGGGACACCCCGAACCGTCCCAAACAAGTGCCTTTGGCGGAGCAGAGACGGCTCTGCCTCCTTCGGAGTGGATCCGATTTCAGCCTCTGACTCCCACATGGACGGCTCCGACCCTGTCTCTGCCCGAGCTGGGGAGCAGGCGGGGGAGGCCGCCGGGAGCCCGCAGGCCGGGGGGAGGGGCGGTCGGCACCCAGGCCAGGCTCTCCGGGGGGCAGGGGCGTCCACGGCCCTGCGCGCGGAAGCCAGGCTGCATTCCTCTCCGAGGAGACCAGAAAGGGGTGAGACGGCGACCCCCTCCTCACAGGATCACAGGGGGGCCTGGGGGACCCTTCAGAGAAGCCGCCCCGCTTCCTTCCTCCGTGCGCCCCACGCCGTCACGCTCGGGGCAGGCGGGGGCACAAGTCAGCGGTGAGCTCTGTGCTCCGCAGAGGGCGGCGCAGTGAACGCGAGGGGAGCCCTGGCCGGCGGCTCAGTGGTTAGAGCGGCTGCTCTCAGGCCGAAGGGTCCCGGGTCCGACTGGCACCTCCTCGGCGGGGTCCGCAGTGAGGGGCGCGTGTGGCAGACAGCCCGGGCGTGTGCGTCTCTCCCCCTCCTCCCCCTCCCGCTCTCGCTAGAAATCCGTGGGAAAATGTCCTCAGTGAGGGTTTTTAAAAAGCGCTAGCCTGGCCGAGACCGGTGTGGCTCAGTGGACAGAGCGTCGGCCTGCGGACTGGAGGGTCCCGGGTTCGATTCCGGTCGGGGGTGTGTACCTTGGCTGCGGGCACATCCCGGTGGGGGGCGTGCAGGAGGCGGCTGACCGATGTTTCTCTCTCATCTGTGTTTCTGACTCTCCCTCTCCCGTCCTCTCTGTGAAAATCAATTAAAAAATAAAAAATGAAAGATTTAGAAGGTGCTAGCCTGGCCGGTGCGGTTGAGCACAGACCTATCAACCAAGAGGTCAGGGTTCAATTCCAGGTCGGGCACAGGCCCCGTTTGGGGCCCCATCCCCGTGTGCGGGGGCAGCCGATCCATGTTTCTCCCATTGGGCATGTTCTGTCCTCCTCCCGCTCCCTCCCTCTCTGACATAAATTTAAATATATTTATACACTGTTAAAGGGGTCACAGCGATTCAAACATGGCTTCCCTGTGCCGGGCGCTGCCCCAGTGGCGCCTGCAGGACGGGCGGTCGCTCTGCGGGTCAGAGTGCGCGGGCCAGGCCCTCTGGCCGCGGGGCCGCCCTCCGTTTACGTTTCTATGGTAACATGTTTGTGTCGAGCTCCGAGAGGAGGGAGAGGGGGGGAGACAGACCCGTCAGCGAGGAGAGAGAACCGTGGATGGCGGCCTCCTGCACGCCCCCCACTGGGGCTGGAGCCCAGGCCTGGGCCCGCCCGGAACCGAACCGGGACCTGCGGGTCCACGGGTCCACACTCAGCCCCTGAGCAACGCGGGCCGGGCTGGCCCTTTCTAAAAGTTCTCCCCGAGAACTGATTTCTAGAGAGAGTGGGGGGAGGACAGAGCGGGGGAGAGCGAGACACACTGACTGGTTGGCCGCCGCTGGTCTGGGGGGCAATAGGAGCGGCGAATCCCATGGCAACGCCTGGGGTCACCCCCCGAAGGTCTCTTTCCCGATGGAGGCCGGTGGTTTGCTTGGTCTGCTCCTGGTTCTGGTCTCGGATTTGCCCTGAGCAGCAAACGCCCGGGAGCCCCCTCTGCCGCCGAGAGCCGCGTGCTGGCCGCCTGCAGGCTTCTGCTCCCCTTTCCTCCACTTCCTCGGGTTCCCCTTCTCCTGCCCGTTCCTCTTCTTACTTCTGCTTTCCCTCTGCCTTCCTATTCCTGCCCAGCAGCTCCCCCTTCGCCAAGTCCCCAGGAAACACCTGTGGACGCTCCTGACGTCACCCCAGGCCTCCCTCCAGCTGCTGAGCCAAGCCCGCATTAAAAAGACATTTAAAAAATTCTTTAGGAAGAGAAAAGGAAATGAAGTCCCCCAAGATGGCAAATCCAGACTTCACTGAGACCCCCCCTTGCTCCCCCGCCCTCCCCCTTGCTCCCCCTTGCTCCCCCGCCCTCCCCCTTGCTCCCCCGCCCTTCCCGAAGACAGATGCCTGCCCAGCAGCCCTCCTTTTCTGTTGCTGACACCTCTCTCCCCCCCGCCGCCCCACTTTCTGCCTATAAAGCCCTCCAGTTTGTACATCTTCTGGGGCCCCTTTCAGGTTCCCAGGGGGATGTGCCCTATAAAAAAGCCTTTTCTGTTCCCAACTCCAGGCGCAGGCCTGGGCGGGGGCGGGGGCGGGCGGGCTGGAAGGATCAATGGGGGGGACATATGCAATACTTCCAATACAGACACTTGTAGCCCTTGCCGGTATGGCTCAGTGGCTAGAGCTCATCCTGAAGACGGAAGGGTCCCGGGTTCGATTCCGGTCAACGGCACATGCCCAGGTTGTGGGCTCGATCCCCGACAGAGAGCGTGCAAGAGGCGGCCCTTCTCTCATCGCTGATGTGTTCTCACCCCCTCTTTCCTCCTCTCTGAAATCAATGAAAAAATATCTTTTAAAAATCAATGAAAGGAGCCCTGACCGGTGTGGCTCAGTGGACAGAGCATCGGCCTGCGGACTGAAGGGTCTCAGGTTCAATTCCGATCAAGGGCATGTACCCTGGTTGCAGGCACATCCCGGGGGGAGGGCGGGTGTGTGGCAGGCAACCGATCGATGTTTCCAACTATCCCTCTCCCTTCCTCTCTGCAAAAAATCAATAAAGTATATTTTTAAAAATAAAAGGAAGATTTCATTTTTAAAAATCAATGAAAAGATGTCCTCAGATGAGGATTAACAACAACAAAAAAACAAATAAAATTACATTTACAAAAGAGAAAGCCAATTTTAAAAAATGATCATAAAGATTTATTTTTAAAACAACAACAACAACAAAACAAGAACCACCTCCACTTTGTTCCAAAACGCAACCAAAGTGACACAGAGCGATGTGGTTAAAGGCCCCCCCCCCCCACCCAGGACAAAGGTCCAGGGAAGGAGACAACCCTGGGACGGGGGAGGCGGGAGGGCCACCTCTTCGGGAAGCTGCAGAGGCAAGCGCTGGCCCAGGCGGGTGGGGGGTGGGGGGGACGAGCCCAAGAGGGGTGCCTCCTGCCTCCTCACGTGGTCTTCCCTCCATCTCCGGCTCCATCTCCTCTTCCGAGAACACCGGCTGCTGGGTCAGGGCTCATCCCTGTGACTTCATTTTCCTTATCGCCTCCTGAAAGGCCCCCCTTCACATACAGCCACGCTCCGGGGAGGCGAGGGCCCCGACACAGATATCTGGGGGACACAACTCAGCCCCTAGCAGACAGCAAAATGAACCCCCAGAGTTTCAATGGCCCAGAAAGTGTGACACCCCCTTCAACAATACTTGGGCGGGAAGGAATCAGATCCAAGCCGCAGGGGATCCAGAAGACAGGGCTGAGAGGAGGGGGGCTGTTTCCCTAACAGTGGTCAGCAGTCTGCGGCTCCCCAGCCACATGCGGCTCTTGAGTTGCGGTGTGCCGCTCTGTTGACTAATGAGTTTGCCGCCCACCCCCCGCCCCCCGGGAGAGGGGCTTAATCACAAGGAACAACAACAGCCTGTCATTATTGGAATCGAGAGTCTAGGTCAGTGGTCGGCAAACCCATCAGTCAACAGAGCGGCACACCGCGGCTCACGAGCCCCATGTGGCTGGCCAGTGGCAGTTTGCCAAACGCTGACCTCAGAGAGCAGAAGGAAGGACCGAGGACACATGGAGGCTCAGAGAGCCCAGCTTTGCCCCATCGGCCTGATCGGCGCGGTGGCCTCACGCCGGCTGACGGCTCCGGGAAGCCTGTGGGCGGCCCGGGCAACACGGCCTCCCGTAGCCGCAGAGATGGCAGCTCTCAGCCAAAGCACTTTGTCCGGCGCCACGGCCTGGCCCCCGCCCGGACACGGCTGCCCTTTGCCCTCACCGAGCCTCCCCGGTCTCCGCATCCAAGATAACGTTCCTGCGGGAGGTCAGGGTGGCTCCCCTTTCCGTGGCTCTCAGCGCCCAGCAGCGCAGCCAGGGCGCCGGGCGGGACACAGCCCCTCCTGGTCACTGTCACCTGTTCCTCGGCCACTGGTAGCGACCCCGGACCCGCCTACGGACAGGGTGCAGGTGACCATCCGTTCACTTTTCGTCCAATCCAGAGGTTTCCCCGTTCACTTTCTCCGCCTCCCTAATCCGGCCCCAAAGATTTCAGGAAACCCACGGACCAACCCTCTTGGGATTGTAATGTGTAAAAAAGGTGCTTACATTTCTTCCAACCCGCCCCCCACTGACGACAGTTTGGATCAAACAAACTCACAAAAACTCTCTACAGGCTTAAATGTTTCTACGTTTGACGGCACAAGGATTTGATTATGGCACTGCTTGTAATAGCCATCCCCTCCTACACACACACACACACACACACACACTCACACACACACTCACACACACACACACCACTCACACACACACACACTCACACACACACTCACACACACACACTCACACACACACTCACACACACACACATACATACACACTCACACACACACTCACACACACACACACACACTCACACACACACTCACACACACACACACACACTCACACACACTCACACACACACTCACACACACTCACACACACACTCACACACACACTCACATAAACACACACACTCACACTCACACACACACACTCACACACACACTCACACACACACACACATACACACTCACACACACACACATACACACTCACACACACACACATACACACACATACACTCACACACACTCACACTCACACACACACACATACACACTCACACACACATACACGCACACACTCACACACACTCATACACACACACACTCACATGTGTGTGTGTGTGAGTGTGTATGTGAGTGTGTGTGTGTGAATGTGTGTGTGTGTGTGAGTGTGTGTATGTGTGTGAGTGTGTGTGTGTGTGTGAGTGTGAGTGTGTGTGTGTGTGAATGTGTGTGAGTGTGTGAGTGTGTGTGTGTGTGTGAGTGTGTGTGTGCGTGTGTGCGTGTGTGCACGTGTTGATTGGGAGGATAGATAAGTGTGTATGCAAAGGATAGCTCTCGGAGAGCACAGAGTTGGCTACGAGCTGCCTGGGAGGGAAATTTGGTAACTGGGGTTTGGGTTGGGGGAGGCTCACTGCTCCCCTCCAAACTTTTTGCATTCTGTACCATATGCACGTAGTACCCCCCAATAAATCACTATATATTTGTTGTTGTTGCTTTAAAGTATTTTTAATGAACAAATTTTAATTTTTCTGTTGTTGTTGTTAATACTTATCTGAGGGTATGTGGAAACCCCTTTCATGTCCCGTGTGGTTCTGGGTTCAGGTTCAGGGTTCAGGTTCTAAAGGAGGCCGCACACAAATGAAAGAGACTGGAAAAGTTTTAATTTGGGAATTGGGGGCAGGCAGAAGCCCAAGAGAGAACTATGCCCTGCTCTGGCCTTGCTATGCCTTTTGTTAAGACTACTAGGGAGGCCCAGTGCACAAACTGTGTGCAAAGGTAGGCTTCGGCGCCTCGGCGGGGGTCCGGACCCCCTACTGGGCCCGGGCTGCAGCCATCCAGTCGCTGCTGCCCCTAGCTTGCCAGGGCCAGGCTTTGGGTTCAGACCCCATCTTGCTTGGGGGTTAATTTGCATATTGCTCCTATTGGCTGGTAGCGTAGCAAAGGTATGGTCAATTTGCATGTTTTTCTTTTATTAGATAGGACTAGTGGCCCTGTGCATCAAATTCGTACATATTAAATGGGGGACCCAGAGTCAAGTCCAGCCACATGCACCTCACAATCATATTAGACCCAGACCCAGCCTCCTCCCCCCTCCCCCCCATTGGGCTAGATCCAGACCCAGCCAGTCCCACCCTTGTCAAGCCCAGCTGGGCAGGGGGCATAGCTTCAGGTCCCCTGGCCTGGCACCAGGTTGGGGTCGTGGCCTGAGGTCCCCAGATGGGGTGTGGGGGGCATGCCTTGAGGTCCCCCATCAAGTCCCACTGGCAGAGGGGCACAGCCTCAGTTCCACTGTCAAACCCCCTGGGTGGGGCTCGTGGCCTGAGGTCCCCCAGCCTGGCAGTGGGGCGGGGTGGGGTGGCGGAGGGGAGTAGTCTGAGGTCCCCTAGCCCAGAACCAGAATTAGGAAGTACACCTTGAGGTCCCCCTGGGGGAGGGGGAGGGGATATGGCCTGAGGTCTCCGGTTAAGCCCTGCCAGGTGGGGAGGCGTGGCCTGAGGTCCCCTGACAAGCCCGGGGGGCAGGAGAGGGCGTAGCCTCGGGTCCCTGCTGATTGCTCATTAAAGCTCCTTAGGGGAGTTTGGCCTCAGCTGTGGGTGCAACCATCTTAGGTATTCGGTCTTTATTAGCTAGGATGGACTGCACCCATAGCCTTTAGGCAGACAATTCCAATAACAGCCAATCAGCGAGAATTTACATAAGACTAAAGGTGGAGGTGCTTCAGCTCCCAATGTCTCAGCTAAACAGTGAGTGGTTATCTCTGACCTTTCAGAGCTTCAAGGTTGACCAGCCTTCGGTTCCGGCCCACACCTCTCTGCTGGTGAGGACAGTGGGCGGCTTCTGGCAAGGACACCTTTTCATTGATTTTTTTAGAGACGGAGGAAGGGAGGGGGAGGGACAGAAAAACATCGATGTGGAGCGATACATCCCTTGGTTGCCTCCTGCATGTGCCTGGACTGGACTAGAACCTGGGACCCTTCCGTCTGCGGCCAACGCTCCACCCACGGAGCCAGACTGGCGAGGGCCCAGGAGCGCATTTTAAATTTCAGAGCAGCTGTCAGAGAGCAGGACATCGAGCGACGGTGCACGTCTGTGAGTGGCGGAAGGCCCCTGTGCCCCTTTGCGGGCTGGGGGGCGGGTCTTGTCAAGTGCTTTTCTGGCATCGATAGGTGATCGGACTGTTCTTTCTCCTGAGACGAGCTGGCTACAAGGAACGGCCTCCCGATGCTGCCCCAGCCGGGCATGCGGGGACGCATGGCTGTGGCGTGTGATTTTTTACGCATCGTTGGGTCCAATTGGCTAATATTTCATTGGGGCTTTTTGCATCTGTGCTCATTAGAGATATTGGCCTAGAGTTCCCCTTTCTCACCGGGTCTTTATCGGTTTGGGCCTTAGGGGGCTGCTGCCTGGCAGACGGTCAGGGGTGTCCCTCTGCTTCTGTTTCCAGAACATGTTGAGAGAATCGCTGTCGCTTCTCCCTCCAATGTTTGGCCGAGTTCAGTGACCCCGTCTGGGCCTGTGCTTCCAACTTCAGAAGCAAATGAAGGGAAATGTTCTATAATTTATGATTAAATTGCCATGGTGGTTTTCTTTTGTGTGTGTGTGGGGGAGGCAGGGGAACTATGATCTGAAGGCATATTTAGAAGCCTCGTTTTTATTGGTTGCAGAGAGGACGGGAGAGGGAGATAGAAACAGCAGTGATGAGAGAGCATCAGTGACCGGCTGCCTCCTGCACGCTCCGCACCGGGGATGAGCCTGCAACTCAGGCCCGTGCCCTTGACCAGAATCGAACCCAGGACCCTTCAATCCACAGGCCGATGCTCTATCCACTGAGCCAAACCGGCCAGAGCATCAGAGGAGTTTCTGAGCCATTTTTTTTTTTCTTCCTTTAAGTAGGACCCAAGGGCCAGGGGGCGCGGAGTTGGCTGATTCCCTTTTCCCAGTGTTTGGTTTGCCACCTGGGAGCTTCCCGGGAGAATCTGAAACCGGCCCCCAGCCCGGAGGGTGAGGAGAGGCTGAGGAGAGCAGACACTCCGACGGGAAGTGAGGTGCAGGCTTGATAAGCCAGGGGGTGCACAGGCTTGTCTCGGGCCTCGGGACACAGAGGTGTTTCCACACCGTCCACCAGGATCTCCAGGTTTCTGCAGAAGCCCCAGCTGGTTCCGTCCCACAGGCCGCCCCGGCCCCAGCAGCGCCTGCCCTCCAGGCTGTGTCCTGGGAGCCACAGGAGGACAGAGAACACGCATTCCCAGGCCGCCCAGGGCCAGCTCAGAGGCCAGCCGGTCGTCCTGGGTGGTCAGCGAGGGGCTTGACTGGCACAAAGGTGAGTGTGTGGCAGCTCCCTGGCCGCACCCGTGGAGGCACATGTAAGAGAAAACAGGTGAAGCTAGCCATTCCCAAAATGAGGACTCGTTTCTCCCACCAAGCGCCCCGGGGTCCGAACCAGCGGTTCAGCCCGTCCCGGGCCCGGGTGGGACCGCTTGGGGCGCTCACTTGTGTCCGGGTGGTTTCCTGGCGAGGACCCGCTGGCACACACAGCAGGTGCACACGGCGTTCTGTTTGGACGGTGGCAGCGAGCGGGGCCCGGGCCTCCCCGTGCAGGAAGCCGGCTTTCTGCATCGGGGACAGAGCAGCGCAGGGACAGGCCGTGGCCCTCCTGAGGCTGGCGGTGACTGCAGTCAGGGTGGCCCACGTGTTGGCATCGCCCCGGCCACGGAGGGAAAGACCAGCAGACCCACTGTTGCTCCAGTGAAGAGAGGAGGCGCCCACCTGCCTGGAGGAGAGGGGCTGCCAATCATTGTTCCCGTGGGGCAGGTTCTCCCTCGTGCCCGGGAGCCAGGGTGGGTGCCCAGCCTCCCCGTGTGCCACACCAACACCCCACGTCTGAGCGTAGCCCCCTCGGCCGTAAGTCTCAGACCCTTCCACCCGCCGTCTGACGGGTGTGGTTTGATTGACAGTGAGTGCCAGAGGCGGGTGTGGGGTGGGTGCCCCATGGATTACAGGCACTGGTCCTCCTTGGTTCTTCCTGAACACAAAGGAAGCGCAGCACACCAGGGCGATCCTGAGCTGGGGAGGGGCGCCCACCCCCACAGTCGGTCTGGTTTCGGTGACGGGCGTGCGAGGGGCCCCGTGGAAAGGGCCAGCGCAGGGACTCGGCGTGAAGACCCACAGGAAGTTACTCTGAGGAAACCCAGTCCGAGCTTTCTGGACCGATAACTGAGGTTGTGACAGGAGAACCTTTCTCAGTCTTATCCGCACAGACCAAGAACTAGTCCCACAAAGCCTTGCCCTCCCGCCGGTGGGAGAAACTGGTTTGCGTCACTGACAGGAAGCTCAGTGTTCCTTAAAGCCAGTCAGATAGAGCTCTTCACAAGATAACGTGGGTGATGCATCACACAGCCATCGCATTTATCCACGGACACACGGACACACACAGACACACGGACACAAATGGACACACAAACAGACACAGACACACGGACACACAGACACACGGACACAAATGGACACACGGACACACAGACACACGGACACAAATGGACACACGGACACACAGACACACACGGACACAAACGGACACACGGACACACACAGACACACGGACACAAATGGACACACAAACACAGATAGACACAGACACACAGACACATGGACACAAATGGACACACGGACACAAATGGACACACAAACACAGATAGACACAGACACACACGGACACAAATGGACACACGGACACACACAGACACACGGACACAAATGGACACACAAACACAGATAGACACAGACACACGGACACACAGACACACGGACACAAATGGACACACAAACACACAGACACACGGACACAAATGGACACACAAACACAGATAGACACAGACACACACGGACACAAATGGACACACGGACACAGACACACGGACACAAATGGACACACGGACACAGATAGACACAGACACACGGACACACAGACACATGGACATGAAGTGTGGTAGCAATCATCTCAGGTAGAAACTGCTGTTTGGGTTCTGTACGTACTTGTTTACTAAAACAATAGAACGTTATTTTGATTTTCTGGAACTCACGTATGCTATCCAATACTCCATTGCTGGCTGTTTGAGTGTCCCCTTGATTGTGACCCCACTAGTTGCTGGAGGACATTCTTCTGGGAACTGGGGCAGCTCAGTTGTTCCAAATTACCCCAGTAGCTACAGATAACCCCCACCGAAGCCCCCGGCCCTGTTCCACGCCCGCCCCCGGCCAGGGGTCCGTCCCCGTCATGCACTGACTCTGCGGCGGGTGCCCAGCCTGGTCCGGGGCTCTAGCTCCTCTGTGACCCCACCAGGGTGCCCACGCACGTCCCAAACACGTGTCCGCTGGAACTCCCCGTCTTTCCCCTAAAAACGAATCCACGGTTCGGTTCCGTCTCCGATGACTGGCACCCAGGAGCCCCCGTCCGAAATCTGGGCTTCCGCCTGATGCTCGCCTCTCCGCCCGCGTGGCCCCTCGGTCACCAGGTTCTGTTCTTGTTGATGAAGGAGAGAGAGAGAGAAAGAGTGAGAGACAGAGACAGAGACAGAGAGAGAGAAACACCGATTTGTTATTGCCGTTACTTATGCCGTCATTGGTTGATTCTTTTTTTGTTAATCTTCACCAAAGGATATTTTTCATTTTTTAAAAATATTTTTTTATTGATGTTTTTACAGAGAGGAAGGGAGAGGGATAGAAAGTTAGAAACATCGATCGGCTGCCTCCTGCACACCCCCCACTGGGAATGTGCCTGCAACCAACGTACATGCCCTTGACCGGAATTGAACCTGGGACCTTTCGGTCCGCAGACCGACGCTCTAGCTACTGAGCCAAACCGGTTTCAGCAGGATATTTTTTTTTTCTTTTGAGAGAGAGAACGAAAAGGAGGGAGAGACAGAGAGAGACATCTACTTGAGAGACACGTTGATTGGTTGCCTTCCACCTGCGCCGGGACCAGGGCCGGGGATTGAACTTGACACCAAGGTGTGTGCCCTTGACTGGAACTGAACCCAGGACCCTTCCACCCCGTGGCTGATGCTCTGACCACTGAACACCCGGCTAGGGCTCATTGGTTAATTCTTTTTTTTACAGAGAAAAAAAAAAGTATATTTATTGGTTTTTACAGAGAGGAAGGAATAGGGATAGAGAGTTAGAAACACTGATGAGAGAGAAACATCCATCTCTCTCTCCCTCAGCTGCCTCCTGCACACTCCCCACTGGGGATGTGCCCGAAGCCAAGTTACATGCCCTTGACCGGAAGCAAACCCGGGACCCTTCAGTCCTCAGGCCGGCGCTCTGCCCACTGAGCCACACCGGTTAGGGCTCATTGGTTAATTCTTGTACGTGCCTGGAGATTGAACCTGTATCCTTGGCATATCGGGATGATGCTCCCACCCCCAGAGCTCCCCAGCCAGGGCGGCCGCCAGGTTTCATGGTGGCGCTCACAGCTGGCCAGTCCCCTCGCAGCCACCAGGCGGAGTCCGTTGTCCAGGAGCGGCCTCTCCATAGTCCCCCCCCTCCCCCCACTACAGATCTCCCCCAATGGCACCCCTCCCCCCGTGCAACCACCACCAGCCCCAGTTGTGCAGGATAAACTCCACGCCACTCCTCCTGCGTGGAAACACAAGGTTCAAGGACCTTCTCCCTTCTGTCCTCCCAATGGAGCCCCTTCCGCCTTCCGGCCTCTTCTCCACAGAAACTTCCTTTCTAGAACAGACCCTCTGCTCTTGCTCCCTCCAACCCGCTGTGAAACTTCAGCAGGCGATAGAATATTCCAGCGAGCTGCTCACCTGGCCACCTCCTCCCATCCCCCCAGGTTCCCTTCAGGTGTCACCGCCTAGCCCCCAGGCCAGCGATGCCACATTTAACCACTTGCTGTCCAGGAAGGAAGCCCTGATTTGTAGCTTTTGCCAGTTTCCATGGTGTAAATGCTCCCAGGGAGACGTCACCCAACACGCGTTGGCAAGAGGTGGTCGCCATCAGCTCTCCTCAGCTGATCCCGGTCGGCTCCAGCTCACAGCCGGTGGAGGGGCCTCCACTCGGCTCACATCAAAGCATTCCCCTCCATCGAAGTACTGATTCCAGCCAATCTGCGTGCCTCAGTGGCTGGGAGCCCACCTGTGAACAGGTCACAGTTCGGTTTCCGGTCAGGGGCACGGGCCGGGTTGCGGGCTTGGTCCCCAGTGCAGGACGTGCAGGAGGCAGTGATGAATGATTCTCTCATCATTGATGTTTCCACCTCTCTCTCCCTCTCCCTTCCTCCCTGATATATAATTTTTTTAAATTAAGGATTGGAAGAAGGCATGTCTGAGAGAGCGAAGAGGTGAAATCCGAAAGACTTGCTGGTCGGTGGGTGGGATGTGGGGGAGATGAGGGCCCAGGAGGGTTGACGCCACCATGGTGAGGTGTGGGACCCCTTTTCACATCCCGCACGACTTAGGGTTCGGGTTTCTGGAGAAGGCCACACACAAATGAATCAAGACTCAGAAAAACATTGATTTGGAAATGGGGGCCAGGCGGTAGCCCAACTCTAGTGGAGGACTACTCCCCGCTCTGGCTTTACCGTCCCTTTTATTCAGATGAAGATCATAAGATACACCCGTCTCCCCCAGGCAGGAGACACCAGTAAAAGCCAATCAGTGAATCTACTTAGGACGAACAGGTGGGGCTGCTCCAACCACCCACATCCAGTAACCAGCTCCGACCCCTCAGAGCAACCAAGGTGGACCAGCCCCCCGATTCCCGTCCACAGCTCCGTCATCAAAACAGTGACGGGCTTCCGGCAGCGAGGGAATCGGTGGGAACCCGCAGCTCCTGGGGGCTGCACCAGGCTCCACTCAGAGGCCACCGATGCCTGAGGCCGCCTGTGCAGCGCTGGGCAGGGGAGAGGGCCCCCAGGAAGGGCCCAGAGCGCCCCTGAGGGAGGGACCGGTGGAGAAGCAGAGTCCCCCTGAGGGTGACCAGTCACGGGAGAGGAGTCAAGGACACCGAGTTCCTGGCCAGCTGTCCAATGCCGCAAGAAGTCCGGGCCTCGGCCGCGATCACCCCCTGCGCTGCCGGACCTGTTTCCCCAGGAGATCTGGGTCCCCCGAGGGCATGGCCACGAAAGCGGCCTTCCCTAAAGCTCCTCTCTCCTCTAGGAGCCGCGGGAACCGGTTCTCCCTGCGCTCCAACCTCCACCCGAACTTGGTGAAGTGGATTCCTCTCGGCAACGTAAACTGTGATTACGGACTCAGCGGCTGCTGGAGAACAATACGGCCGGACAGGACATCTGTTCTCCCTGGAATGCCGGGCCGGGCCTGTCCCCCTCTTCTGGCCGGGCCTGTCCCCCTCTCTCCGGCCGGGCCTGTCCCTCCAGCCGGGCCTGTCCCTCTGGCTGGACCTGTCCCCCTCTTCTGGCCGGGCCTGTCCCCCTCTCTCCGGCCGGGCCTGTCCCTCCAGCCGGGCCTGTCCCTCTGGCCGGACCTGTCCCCCTCTTCTGGCCGGACCTGTCCCCCTCTCTCCGGCCGGGCCTGTCCCTCTCCCCGGCAGCGGCTCTATTTCTGCTCAGGAATTTGCTGCTTATTTTGGTTCCTCCCGGGCTTTGCTCTGGAATTTGGACCCTCTCGTGTCTGGGACAAACACTCCCCCAAGACAGCGGAGACACTGGTCTGGATGTCTGACGTCCGTCCTCGGCCGGGACACAGGGTGCGGCTGCCTGGCAAGGGGGGCGGGGGGGACGGGACAGGACACTTCCCAGGTGATCACGTTGGACCTTTTCCGTGGAGTCCTCCTCCTGGGCAGCCGAGGGGACCCCGCTCTGTGGGGCTGACGAGCCTCGTCCGCCAGCCGTTGTGTGCAGCCACCGGCGGCCATGAGTCTGTCCTGTTTTCTGTGACACAGCTCCTGCCCAGAGCACCCCCGCCCCACCCCAGACCCCCAGCACCCCTAAGTCCCCAGCCCTCGGCTTTGAATTCATGCTCTTTGATTACACAGGTGAAGCAAGCACACCTCTCTGTTCGTGTTTGCTTGTTCGTTAGTCCTCACCCCAGGACACGTTTTCCATTCATTTTAGAGAGAGCAGGGGTGGGGGGGGGGGGGGGGGAGAGAGACAGAAACATCCATGTGAGGGGGTTGCCGCCTGCACCCGCCCTGACCAGGCTGGGGCTCAAACCTGCAACCCAAGTACATGCCCTTGACTGGGAATCGAACCCAAGACCCTTCGGCGCTGGGGGGGGTGGCCAGGGGGGGGGAGGGAGAGAGAGAGACAGACAGACACAGTCTAACCACTGAACCACACCAGCAGGGCTCTAATTTGTTAGCAACAAAAGAAGCAAAACATATCCCCACGGATTAAGGTCAATAAAAATGCAAACGACTCACATGACAATCATCTTTCTTACAACTCCCTTCTCTGAGTTTCCGTACAGCCACCGCCTTTCACAGAGCGGATGTATGCAAATTAGCTGTCATTATTTCAACCGCTAATTTTTGAGGCGCACATCCTCACAGCTCGGCTCGCCTTGGGGGACCTCCCCGTGGCCCCTTGTCGCTCCTCTGCTCCCCTAAACGCTCTGAGGGCGGCCTCCCTCCCTGGCCTGTCTTCCTCGTTTGCCCCCAGGAATCCTGGTCTCCTTTCCGGGAAGGAGAGGCAGTGGGACGCGGAAGGGGGGGGGGGTGCCGGTGGCTGTGGGCCGCTCTGGCGGAAACAATGTCAGTGAGGTCACGCCTCTGTCAGTGAGGTCACGCCTCTGTCAGTGAGGTCACGCCTCTGTCAGTGAGGTCACGCCTCTGTCAGTGAGGTCACGCCTCTGTCGGTGAGGTCACACCTCTGTCGGTGAGGTCACACCTCTGTCGGTGAGGTCACGCCTCTGTCGGTGAGGTCACGCCTCTGTCGGTGAGGTCACGCCTCTGTCGGTGAGGTCACGCCTCTGTCAGTGAGGTCACACCTCTGTCGGTGAGGTCACACCTCTGTCGGTGAGGTCACACCTCTGTCGGTGAGTTCACACCTCTGTCGGTGAGTTCACACCTCTGTCGGTGAGGTCACACCTCTGTCGGTGAGGTCACACCTCTGTCGTTGAGGTCACACCTCTGTCGGTGAGGTCACACCTCTGTCGGTGAGGTCACACCTCTGTCGGTGAGTTCACACCTCTGTCGGTGAGGTCACACCTCTGTCGGTGAGGTCACACCTCTGTCGGTGAGTTCACACCTCTGTCGGTGAGTTCACACCTCTGTCGGTGAGGCCACACCTCTGTCGGTGAGGTCACACCTCTGTCGGTGAGGTCACACCTCTGTCGGTGAGGTCACACCTCTGTTGGTGAGGTCACGCCTCTGTCGGTGAGGTCACACCTCTGTCAGTGAGGTCACACCTCTGTCGGTGAGGTCACACCTCTGTCAGTGAGGCCACGCCTCTGTCAGTGAGGTCACACCTCTGTCGGTGAGGTCACACCTCTGTCGGTGAGGTCACGCCTCTGTCAGTGAGTTCACACCTCTGTCGGTGAGGTCACACCTCTGTCGGTGAGGTCACACCTCTGTCAGTGAGGCCACGCCTCTGTCAGTGAGGTCACACCTCTGTCAGTGAGGTCACGCCTCTGTCAGTGAGGTCACACCTCTGTCGGTGAGGTCACGCCTCTGTCAGTGAGGTCACGCCTCTGTCAGTGAGGTCACACCTCTGTCGGTGAGGTCACGCCTCTGTCAGTGAGGTCACGCCTCTGTCGGTGAGGTCACGCCTCTGTCAGTGAGTTCACACCTCTGTCAGTGAGGTCACACCTCTGTCGGTGAGGTCACACCTCTGTCAGTGAGGCCACGCCTCTGTCAGTGAGGTCACACCTCTGTCAGTGAGGTCACGCCTCTGTCAGTGAGGCCACGCCTCTGTCAGTGAGGTCACGCCTCTGTCAGTGAGGTCACACCTCTGTCAGTGAGTTCACGCCTCTGTCGGTGAGTTCACGCCTCTGTCAGTGAGTTCACACCTCTGTCAGTGAGGTCACACCTCTGTCGGTGAGGTCACACCTCTGTCGGTGAGGTCACACCTCTGTCGGTGAGGTCACGCCTCTGTAGTGAGTTCACACCTCTGTCAGTGAGGTCACACCTCTGTCGGTGAGGTCACACCTCTGTCGGTGAGGCCACGCCTCTGTCGGTGAGGTCACACCTCTGTCGGTGAGGTCACGCCTCTGTCGGTGAGGTCACGCCTCTGTCGGTGAGTTCACGCCTCTGTCGGTGAGGTCACACCTCTGTCGGTGAGGTCACGCCTCTGTCAGTGAGGCCACGCCTCTGTCAGTGAGGTCACGCCTCTGTCAGTGAGGTCACGCCTCTGTCGGTGAGGTCACGCCTCTGTCGGTGAGGTCACGCCTCTGTCAGTGAGGTCACGCCTCTGTCAGTGAGGTCACGCCTCTGTCAGTGAGGTCACGCCTCTGTCAGTGAGGTCACACCTCTGTCGGTGAGGTCACACCTCTGTCGGTGAGGTCACACATCTGTCGGTGAGGTCACGCCTCTGTCAGTGAGTTCACACCTCTGTCAGTGAGGTCACACCTCTGTCGGTGAGGTCACACCTCTGTCGGTGAGGTCACACCTCTGTCGGTGAGGTCACGCCTCTGTCAGTGAGTTCACACCTCTGTCAGTGAGGTCACACCTCTGTCGGTGAGGTCACACCTCTGTCGGTGAGGCCACGCCTCTGTCGGTGAGGTCACACCTCTGTCGGTGAGGTTACGCCTCTGTCGGTGAGTTCACGCCTCTGTCAGTGAGGTCACGCCTCTGTCGGTGAGGTCACACCTCTGTCGGTGAGGTCACACCTCTGTCGGTGAGGCCACGCCTCTGTCGCTGAGGTCACACCTCTGTCGGTGAGGCCACGCCTCTGTCGGTGAGGTCACACCTCTGTCAGTGAGGTCACGCCTCTGTCGGTGAGGTTACGCCTCTGTCGGTGAGTTCACGCCTCTGTCGGTGAGGTCACACCTCTGTCGGTGAGGTCACGCCTCTGTCAGTGAGGCCACGCCTCTGTCAGTGAGGTCACGCCTCTGTCAGTGAGGTCACGCCTCTGTCGGTGAGGTCACGCCTCTGTCGGTGAGGTCACGCCTCTGTCAGTGAGGTCACGCCTCTGTCAGTGAGGTCACGCCTCTGTCAGTGAGGTCACACCTCTGTCGGTGAGGTCACACCTCTGTCGGTGAGGTCACACATCTGTCGGTGAGGTCACACCTCTGTCGGTGAGGTCACACCTCTGTCGGTGAGGTCACACCTCTGTCGGTGAGGTCACGCCTCTGTCGGTGAGGTCACGCCTCTGTCGGTGAGGTCACACCTCTGTCGGTGAGGTCACACCTCTGTCGGTGAGGTCACACCTCTGTCGGTGAGGTCACACCTCTGTCGGTGAGGTCACACCTCTGTCGGTGAGGTCACACCTCTGTCGGTGAGTTCACACCTCTGTCGGTGAGGCCACACCTCTGTCGGTGAGGTCACACCTCTGTCGGTGAGGTCACACCTCTGTCGGTGAGGTCACACCTCTGTCGGTGAGGTCACGCCTCTGTCGGTGAGGTCACGCCTCTGTCGGTGAGGTCACGCCTCTGTCGGTGAGGTCACGCCTCTGTCGGTGAGGTCACGCCTCTGTCGGTGAGGTCACGCCTCTGTCGGTGAGGTCACGCCTCTGTCGGTGAGGTCACACCTCTGTCGGTGAGGTCAGAGGTTGCAGGCGTCCTCCAGCTTGTGGTTTGCTAACAAAGGTGGACAGGGCTGTCTGAATGCGATAGTGGTGGGCTCTGGGCCAGCGGCTCGCTGTGACGCTGGCCAGGTCCCTGTGACCAGTAGGAACAGGAAGCAGAGAGCGGGGGCGGGGGGGGCCTAGGAAGGGAAGGGTCAGAGCAGCGAGCGGAGGTGACTGCTGGGCACGGCTAAAGGGAGGAGAGAATTGGAGGTCACAGGTCGGGGGGGGGGTGTTTTTTCTTGTTTTCTTTACGCAGACGGAGGCTCGGGCTGCGGGGCGGGCAGAAGCGCGGCAGCTGGGACGTGTCCATTAGGGTTCCGGGTGCGGGAAAGAATCCGGCTCGTCTGGTTAAACCGAGCTGTTTGGTAGGAAGCCGGCCCCGCGGGCTCAGAGGCTCCTGGGGCCCAGTTCCTCTCTGTGTGACCCCTGACCCCGCCTCCCCGGGCCGGGCTGAGTTCTGAGACGGACCCCCTCGCGCGGTGGGGACACCAGGAAGCTCTGTGTGCACACCCCCTGTCCTCGTGCAGGAGGAAGGCCGTGTCCCCAGGGCCCGAGCGGGAGGAAGGACACGCCTGTCCCCCAGACGTCTGCGGGAGGCCAGCTTACAGAGGGGTAAACTGAGGCCGGAGCAGGCTTCTCCCATGTCCTCTCTCCCCACAGCGCCCCCCACCGCCAGGCCAGGTCAGACCAGGAGGGATTTGGCCTCAGGGTCTGCTGAGGGCTTAGGGTCAGGCACACTGGAGTTCCAGGCTCTGCCCCTTTCGCAGGACCTGGGGCTGGGCCAAGCCCCGCCTGGGCCTCAGTTTCTTTGTCTGTGAAGTGGGGTGGTGACACAGGAGTTCAGAGCACATGTGATGGACCAAGTGGGAGGCAGTTTCGGGGGGGGGCAGGAAGAGCTGGGGGGGCTGGCACAGCCCAGGCAGCTCCCGGGCTCCCTTCTCCCCTCGGCTGGACAGGCTGAACGGAGGTCCAGGGACAAGTGGCTGCCGGTGCTGACCTGGGGGACCTCCTGCCCCCCCTTCTCCCCCCCCAGCCAGGAGAGGGCAGGAGGGGCTCAGCCTCAGACAGGCACGGGACCCCCCCCCCCCCCAGCCTGAGAGCATGGCTCTGTTCTCATTTCTCCTCTTTAATTTTTTTTTTTTTTAATGATTTCAGGGAAGAAAGGAGAGAGAGAGAGAGAGAGAAACATCCCTGATGAGAGAGAATCATTGGTTGGCTGCCTCCTGCACGCCCCACACCGGGATCGAGCCCACAGCGGGGGCCTGTGCCTGACCGGGAAGCGAGCTGAGACCTTCTGGCCCACAGGGGGTCAGGAACCTCCTCGTCCCGCCAGCAGGACGGTGGGGACAGGGAGCCTGGGAGGCTGGGCAACCTGGAAGCTCTGACAGGTCAGAGCCAACCACTCCCTGCTGAGCTGAGACCCTGTGGCCAGGCACCGCCGCCTGTTAGTCCGAAGTAAGTTCTTGCTGATCGGCCGTTATTGCAATTTGCTGCCTGAAGGCTCTGGGTGTGCCCCATAATCTGAATAAAAGTGACAGCAAGGCCAGAGCGGGGTGTAGTCCTTTCTTGGGCTTCTGCCTGGCCCCCCAAATTCCCAAATTAATACTTTTCTAGTCTCTTCCACTTGTGTGCGGCCTCCTTCAGAACCCGAACCCTGAACCCGAACCTGATCTACGCAGGACGTGGAAGGGGCTCCCCGATAGGTCAGCCCTCAGCCCCCGAGCCACGCCGCCGCTTTAGTGTCACTTCTGTGTGGCCTCCTCCCCCAGCTTCGTGGCCAGGCGCTCCCCGGAGGGCAGGAAGGCAGTTTCCTTTCCCGACACGTTTACTGGGGTGAAGCAGCCGCCGTCGAGAAAGGCCTCGTTCGCCTTCCTTCCCGACGGGCCTCCGGGTGTGCCGAGCCCGCCGCTCGGTCCCAGACCCTGTGCCCCAAGGAGACAGCGCGGTGGGCACTCGGCAGGCACCCGCCCCGCGGGGCTCCCAGTCCGGCGAGGGAGATTGGCGAGAAAGTCAACGCGTGACTGAAGAGGAAAGCATGTTGTGCGGGCTGCGCGGGCGGGCGATGCGTGTGGGGAGGGGCGGCCAGGCGGGCGGGCAGGCCTGGGGAGTGCGGGGTGCGTGGGTCCGGGCGGAAACAGCGATCAGAGATGCTGAGGTTGACGCTGAACCTGAAGGAGGTGAGGGAGGGAGCCCGTCTGATCTGGGCGAGGCTGCTCCCCGCGGGGGGGGGGGGGGGGGCGGACGAGAGGCTGGAGAGGCTGAGCGAGCTGGCAGCAAGGAGGCCAGGGTGGCTGGGCGGTCGGTCGGCCGGTCGGTCGGCCGGTCGGTCGGTCGGAAAAGAAAGGGGTGAGGCCGGAGACATCGGCTCTTCTGTGTTCAGGAGGAGCCGCTGGTGGGGCGGGGCAGCGGAGGGATGGGGTGACCCAGGGGTGCTATTTGGACAGGGGTGCCCGCGAGAGCGCTCCCTGCACTCGGCCCAGAAGAGTCTGAGGCGTGGACAAGGGACTGTGTGGCTGCCGGCCACGCGTGGGCAGAAGCCGGGGAGCTCAGGACAGCATCAGGGAAGAGAGCTGGGGGAGGGGGGCTCCAAGGGGAGGAGGGGCCGGCAGAGGAGCCTGGAGGGCCAGGGAGGAGGGGGAAGTGGAGGGGGAGAGGCAGGGTGGTGTCTGGGAAGCCACAGGGGAAGGTGCACCTCGTGACAGGCACGGCTGGGCCAAAAGGGGCGGGTTTGGTGGATTGGGGGGGGGGGGGGGCGGGAGCTGGATCGGAGGGGATACAGGGAGGTCGGGGGAGGAGCCGCAGGCGGTGGAGAGGGCACCGGACTCTGGCTGGGGGGACAGGAGACAGCGCCGGCCTGCGTGGCTCAGTGGCTGGGGTCACGGGTAGATTCCTGGGTCCGGACACAGGCCCGGGTTGGGGGGGGCTCGAACCCCAGTGAGGGGCGTGCAGGGGGCAGCTGATCGGTGATTCTCATCGTAGATGTTTCTCTCCTCCCTTCCTCTCTGGCAGCAATAAGAACTTTTTTAAAGGAGAAAGTGGGGCCCGCGGTGGCTGGCGGGCAGAGGGGCGGGAAGAGGGGGTTCTGTTTGGTTTTAGTTTTGAGGAGGGAGGAGTGGCTCCGCGGGGAGGGCTGGGGGTGCGGGAGGCAGCGTGCTGGGTCCGAGCTGGTCCAGGGGGGATCCGAGGACCCGCGGGGAGGCCGAGGCCAGCCTGGTCCTGGGGGTTCATCCATTCGGAGGACAATACCCGGGTCCCAGGCTGGGACGGCGGGTCTCCGGGTCCTCAGTGGCCTGGGCCCCGGGGCGCCGACCCGGCGGGAGGAACGAGCGTGCAGCAGGCGGACCGGGCGGCGGCCGGGAGGGGGGGCGGGCGGGGCGGCGCTGACCACGCCCCGGGCCGGGGGGGGGGGGGGGGAGGTGGCGCCCGGCCGCGGGGCTCGGGGCGGTCCTGTCCGCCGCCGCCGCGGGAGCCGGAGGTACGGGGGCCCGCACGGAGGGAGCGGTCGGGGCCCGGGTGGGGAGGGACCGGGAGGGACCGGGAGGGACCGGGAGGGCCCGGCCACCTGCTCCGGGGACCCGGGAGCGCGCACCGCCGCCGCCGCCCCACTGAGCCCCAAAGTTGAGCGCCCCTGGACCCGGAGCCCCGGCCCCTCCCCGAGCCCCGCCCGGAGCCCTCGGGCGGCCCACAGGCCGGGCACTGCGTTGGGAGAGGGGCCGGGGACGAGGAGCCTGGGCCCAGCGGTGCCGACCTGGGGGAGCCGCGCCGCGGGGTCTGGGGGCGCAGGGGGGCGAGGGAGGCCTGGCCCGCGGTGCCAGCCCTCGAACCCCCGTGCGGGTGGCGGGGAGCGGCCGGCCGGGTGGCTCCCAGGCGGGATACGCTGCGGGGCAGGGGCGCCCCCTGGCTCCGGAGGGGAGATGGGGGGCCGGGAGCTGGGGTGTGCGCGGCGAGGTCCGAGTCCACCCTCCTCAATGCTGGGGGTGCCTGGCCTCAGTGTCCCCGTCTGATCCCAGGGGGGCGGCAGTCCCCACCGCCTTGCCAGACGCAGCCGGGCCTCTGGCTTCGAGAGGGTTAAATGCCTCCTCCCCACCGCTCTCAGGGGGACCCTCCTCTCCCCCGGACACTGACCTATCGCCCCGCAGGCCCCGCAGTCACCAGACGCCCCAGCACCTGGGCCACCCTGTCCTCCAGCTGCCCCAGGGCTTCCCTTAGTCCCCTCCTCCCAAACGGGGACCCCCTGGCCAGGTGACAACGCGGGGCCCAGGCCAGCAAGCACTGAGCCCCTCTGTGCTCATGCCTGCGTCGGGGTTCCCACTGCCGAGATCCCCCCGAGGGAGCCCCATCAGGCCAAACACAAAGGGAAAGAGGGCACCCGTGGACCCCTCACTGTGTTCTTTTCCGGTGGCGCCGGCCGCTGCTTGTCTGCGGGACACGGGGGGGGGGGGGGGGGGGGGGGAGAGACAAACTCCCAAATGGAACTTTTTAAAAATGCATTTTTATTGGTTTCAGAGAGGAAGGGAGAAGCAGAGAGAGACAGAAACATCAATGATGAGAGAGAACCGGTGATCGGCTGCCTCCTGCACGCCCCCTACTGGGGATCGAGCCCCCCCTCAGGCATGTGCCCCCACCAGAATAAACCCGGGATCCTTCAGTCCACAGTCTGACATTCTATCTGCTGAGCCACACCAACCAGCCTCTGGTGAAACTTCTTAAAAACGGGGTTTGTTTCCTCGGACCCGTCGCAGCCTTCCAGCTACCGGGTTCGGAGGGTTGGGGGGGGGGGGGGCACGGTGAGGGACCCAGGCCTTTGTGTGGTGAGGTCTGCACAGTCTCTCCTGGTGCTTGCAGCCTCAGGGGGTTGGGACCCACATCATTAGCACATCAGCCCCGCCCCCCAAGGTCTGTGTTGGGACCAGGCGGGGCCAGAGGAGGTGGCTGCCTGGGACATTTCCCATCAGCCTGAGAGAAGGGCGGATCAGAAAGGGAAACATGGTCTTAGCCGGTTTGGCTCAGTGGATAGAGCATGGGACTGCAGACTGGAAGGTCCCAGGTTCGATTCTGGTCAAGGGCATACACCTGGATTTCTGGCTCGATCACCAGTAGGGGATGTGGCAGAGGAAGCCAATCAGTGATTCTCCCTCTCTCTCTCTCTCTCTCTCTCTCTCTCTCTCTCTCTTCCTCTCCCAAATCAATAAAAATATGTTTTTTTAAAAAGGAAGCTTGAAATGGAAACAGCTCTTCCCCCCGCCCCCAGTTGCTGCCCCTCCGGGTTCTGTCTCCTGGGAGCTGGGGGGGAGGGGGGCTCTGCCCTGTGTCTCTGGCATGCACTTCCCCCTGCCCGGTCCAGCCATCCCATGGGCTCGAAGGAATTGAGCAAAAGAAGCAGGAAGACACACTTGGTATTTGCATCACTCAGAGATACTGATTGTTACAATTTGCCCCCTTTGCCTGACACTTTTTGACATATTTGAATAGCTTGGCTGTATAAATGTTTCAAACTCCTCACCACTCTCAACATGGTTTTTTATATTTTTCAGCACTTACGTATTGTTACACTGTTTGCAGTAATGGGTCGCTGCCGTGGGGCGTGTTTGTAGTTGGTGCTTGCACTGAGCATGTCTGTCTCGGCGTCCGGGGCCCAGGAGCCTCTCGGAGGGCTGCCCCAGAGCAGGTGGCTCTCCGGAGGCACCGAGCTTCAGGCCGGGAGTGTGTGCTCATTACTTCCTGGAACAAAGTTCTGCAAAGGTTGTGCAGGACCCTGATCTCGGGGTGTTCACTGTTCACTTGCTGGGGCTCATCAGCAAGGTCCTTGCCTCCTGTCTCCCTGGCCAGCAGCCTCCCCGGGTTGTGGTTTAGCTTTGATTTTGTGCTGCTTTCGTGTTTAAGGAGCAGGTCCCCTCTTTGTTTTATGTGAGCTGTGTGTGCTTTGTGGCCAAGGAGACACTGGTGAGCTGATGGGAAAGTGCCAAAAGGGGTCAGCAGGTTCATAGACCGAGGTCCGGGGAGGTGGGAGGGGTCGACCTGAGCTGGTGAGGACAGGAGGCGGGGAGGGCACCTTATGAATGGGGGGCTGGGAGGGCACCTTATGAATGGGGGGCTGGGAGGGCACCTTATGAATGGGGGGCTGGGAGGACACCTTATGAATGGGGGCTGGGAGGACACCTTATGAATGGGGGGGGCTGGGAGGACACCTTATGAATGGGGGGCTGGGAGGATACCTTATGAATGGGGGGCTGGGAGGGCACCTTATGAATGGGGGGGTGGGAGGACACTTTATGAATGGGGGGCTGGGAGGACACCTTATGAATGGGGGGCTGGGAGGACACCTTATGAATGGGGGGCTGGGAGGACACCTTATGAATGGGGGGGGTGGGAGGACACTT
This sequence comes from Antrozous pallidus, assembly GCA_027563665.1. Taxonomy (NCBI): domain Eukaryota; kingdom Metazoa; phylum Chordata; class Mammalia; order Chiroptera; family Vespertilionidae; genus Antrozous; species Antrozous pallidus. The sequence goes on along the minus strand of CM050513.1, from coordinate 116,378,247 downwards.
TATGAATGGGGGGCTGGGAGGACACCTTATGAATGGGGGGCTGGGAGGACACTTTATGAATGGGGGGTGGGAGGGCACCTTATGAATGGGGGGCTGGGAGGACACCTTATGAATGGGGGGCTGGGAGGACACCTTATGAAACAGCTTTGATCTTCGTGGAGAGGAGGCGGAAAGCATCAGAGAGAGGGTTCTGGAACTGAGTCCCAGCCCCCTGTGCTATTTGCTTGCCCAGTCCCCTCAAGCCCTCCCTGCCCCCTGGGAAGCAGCAGGTGTTCCGTCCCCTGTGACAGATTCCCAGAGGGGGGAGGAAGGGAGGGAGGGGGAGCGCCTTGTTCAGGGCCAGTCAGCTGGTGAGTGGCAGGGCTGTGCCCTTGGGAACCCTTCCTCTGGCCTCCATGCCCAGTGGCGATCGGACGCGCACCCGCCTTGCTGTCCAGCTGGTGAGCCGGTCCCTTCCTCTCCTGCCTTTGTCTTCTGTCCGGACAGAGCCCTGTGAGTGAGGGGCTTCCAGCAGAGGCAAGTGGACCCCAGGACCAGGAGAGCCCCCTTCCTTCCCGGGCGGGCGCCCGCACACCCTCCGGGTGCCCACTCTCGCCCACCGGCTGCTCCAGAAGCCACACGCCTCTGCGTGCCACACCCGTGCAGTCGGAGCTGGCGAACCGGGAGCCGGTGGTCAGGCCCGGGGTGAAACGGGAGGGTGTCGCCCATTCTGAGAACCGGCCGGGTTCGAAAGAGCAGGAGCCGTGGCCTGGCTGTGGACACAGCGGGGAGAGGCCCCCACTCCAGGTGTCTCCCTCCCACGGTCTCCAGGCAACCCCTGGAGTGGCGGGCAGTCTTCCACCCGCTGAGCCCCAGCGAGGTGCTGGACCCCTGGTGACCGGCTCCCCTTTAACCCCTCAGCCACCTGTGCCGTTGTCCCCATTGTAGAGATGAGGAAACTGAGGCTCGGAGTCCAGGGCCCTTCTTTGTCACAGTGAGACCCGGGCCCCGGCCCCAGCCCCAGGGCGGTCCCCGGGGAACGGGGCGGGCTCACGGGCAGACGTCTTCCCTGGCAAAGGGGGTCTGACCCCCAGCGGCGCCTCGGGTCCGTTGGGACAGGGAAGCGCGTTAATGCATGAAAACCACATGGACCGATGGCGGTGCCAGGAGGCCCTCAGGCAGCACCGTGCTGGTCTCGTGGCTCCCGCCTCCGGGAGCTTCCGCGTGTGTGAGCTCGGCCACCTGCCTCCCGCCGGGGTGAGGCGCGGGAGAGAACGTGGGTGTCTGAAAACCCTCCTGGATCTTCCCATTGCGCTTCCTTTGCCTCAGGAGCTCCTTCCAGGAAGCAGGTGACAGAGGCGCGCTCAGGTGAGCCGTGGCGTGAGGCACTCGTCCCGTGAGGAGCCGGGAGGGGGGGACGTGAAGGCTGGCACTGCCCGTCAAACACATGGACTGGTTGCCTTCCGTGCAAACCCCAACCAGGGCCCGGGCCCAAGTCTGCACCTGAGGCTCGTGCCCGTGACCGGACTCAAACCTGGGGCCCTTCAGTCTGCAGGCCGCTGCGCTACCCACTGAGCAACACCGGCGAGGGCACCAGCATCTTTTTAAATGACACATTAACCAGCCCTGACCGGTTTGGCTCTGTGGATAGAGCATTGGCCTGTGGATTGGAGGGTCCCAGGTTCGAGTCCGGTCAAGGGCATGTACCTTGGTTGCGGGCACATCCCCAGTAGGGGGTGTGCAGGAGGCAGCTGATCGATGTTTCTCTCTCATCGATGTTTCTGACTTTCTACCCCTCTCCCTCCCGCTCTGTGAAACATCAATTAAACAGATTTAAAGAACAAATGAAACCTAAACCAGGTGTAGGACAGACGGTACCGGGTCGCCTGGTGTGGGCCTCCGGTGTGGGCTGTGGGGAGCGCGGCTCCGGGTCCGGCATCGGGGAAGCCGGGGAGAGCACAGCCAGGGCCACCGGGAGACGGGCTGCCACGTGCCCTCCCTCCGGTCCCCGTGGCTCCCAAGGGCTTCAAGATGAGGAGCGGGGCAGGAGGTGTCCCGCAGGCTGGTGCCCGCCCCCACCCCACCCCGCGCACGCACGCGCCCCCTCTTAAGGCCGGGCACAGGCGGCCCCCCGGCTGTGGCTAACGCTGTGTTCACGATGTGCAGATGCAGACAAGACTCTGAGGTGTGAGGGCGGAGGGGAAGCCGCCGTCACCCTCTCGGCCAGGAGGAAACCGCCGTGGCATTTTAGCGGGCCCCTGGCACACGGCAGCTCTCACCTTCCTGGTGCGCAGGCCGCCGGGCAGAGGGAGGGGCGCAGAAGGGGGCCCTGCGCGGTGCAGACGCAGAATTCCGCGAGGCGGGTGGCTCTGAGCTGGGGGAGCGTGGGTTTGCCTTTCCGGGTTTTGCCGTCCTGGTCAGAGGCGTTGAGAGTATCAGAACGGTTTTCCCTCTGCCCCTGTCGCTCGGGCATGGAGTGCCCGCCGTGTGCCAGGCACTCCCCGTTTCAGCGGTTTGCCGACCACTGGTCTAGGCTATGGGTGAGGCCAGGATGTGGGGGGCGTGGTGCTCACTCACCCACTAATTTTTTTTTAAGTATATTTTTATTAGTCTCAGAGAGGAAGGGAAGGGAGAGAGAGAGAGAGACATCAGTGATGAGAGAGAATCATCGATGGGCGGCCTCCTGCACGCCAGCTCCTGGGGATCGAGCCTGCAGCCCCGGCCTGTGCCCTTGACCAGAATCAAACCTGGGGCCCTCCAGTCCGCAGGCCGCTGCTCTCTCCACTGAGCCACACCGGCCAGGGGTCACACACTCATTTTGAAGGAGCCACAGGCTCCTACCTTACCGGGTGCCGTGTGCACAGCCCCGGGGCCCCAGTCCACACAGCCTTGGTGGGAGCTGTGCTGCAATCCAGGTGGCTTCCTGGAGGTGGCTGCCCCGCTCACATAGGTCAGGAGAGATTTGTGGTGAAGGGGGGTCTGAGACGGGAGCAGACCCCCCTGCCTCACACAGGGGAGCCGCCTCTCCTCTGAGCAGCTCGGTCCTCTCATGTGTAAAGTGGGGTGCAGTGGCAGCGGCGTGGCCGGCCGGGTTTGGGCAGACGGCAGGCTCTTCCTCTGGGCTGTGGTTGGACGTCCTGGGCCGGAAGGGGGTGGGGGTGCAGGGAGGGGAGGGGTATCTGGGGAAGAGGAAAGAGCTTATTGCAAAAACCTGTAATTCTCGCTGAAACCGGTTTGGCTCAGTGGATAGAGTGCAGACTGAAAGGTTCCGGGTTCGATTCCGGTCCAGGGCATGTACCTTGGTTGTGGGCACATCCCCAGTGGGGGGTGTGCAAGAGGCAGCTGATCGATGTTTCTCTCTCATCGATGTTTCTGACTTTCTGTTCCTCTCTGTAAAAAATCGATAGAATATATTAAAAACAAAAACCTGCAATTCCCAGAGCCCGGTGGTCTGCGCAGCGACGCTGAGGTCAGCGTGGCTGGGCCGGGAGCCGGGAGCCGGCCGGGAGCCGGGCCGGGAGCCGGGCCGGGAGCCGGGCCGGGCTCAGGGGAAGCAGCCGCGAGGCCTCAGTGCTGTGGGCTGAGTGAGGCAGGAGCCAGTGGGGCGGCCGGGGTGGCGGCTCCCGAGACAGAGCCGGGGAGAGACCTGAGCGGGGGGAGTGCGGCGGGGCCGGGGGGGGGGGGGGGTCTGTGTGACAAGAGGCCCGCGCCCCCCGCCCCGCACCCCGCCCTCTGGTTCGTCGCAGGCCCTCACGTCTGCTCTCTTGTGGCCGCTGTTGTCGAGCCTCAGAGGCGGCCGGGCCGGAAAGACCCCCAGGGTCTGGGTCACACTGGCCTTTCCTCCGCGGGCGTCTCCCAGCGGCACCTCCTCCCGGTCAGAGAGGCAAGTCCTTCCAGGGGTCCCAGGGCCCCCAAGGCCCAGCTCCCCGTTATCTCCGGCCTCCTCTCCTGTATCCCCCTTCCCTGCCTTGCTCGTTGCCGTCCATCAGCACCTTGGGGGCACTTGGCCTCTGCACGCAGTAGGAGGCTTGCCGGAGGCATCTGGTCAGTGGTTCTCATCGCTGACGTTTCTCTCTCCCTTCCTCTCCGAAACTTCCCGCCCTGCACACGCCCCTCAGGCACCCCCACGGTTCGCACAGATGTCAGCTTTCCAGAGAGACTGTCCCTGACTGTAACCCGCCCCCCCCCCCGTCCCCCGACAGTCCTCCCCGCCCACATCTCACCACCTGAGACATGTCTTGACTGTTCCTGTCCTCCCACTACAGCCTCAGCTCCGTGGACGGAGCCAAGGACTCTGTCCGGTTCGTTCGCAGCTGTGTGTCTCCGGACCGTGGGGTGGGCCTGCACACAGTGGGTGCTCAGGCTCTTGCCGCAGGAATGATGGAGGGTGCGGGAGGGATGCCAAGGCTTGAGCCGTTTCTTTCCGAGGCGATGTTTGACATCAGGCCGAGCGAGGATGCTCTTTCCCGCACGTGGCCGTCCCTCTGCCCCGTCGTCTGTCCGTGCGCTTCGCCTGGCCCCCCGACAGGTGGCCCTGAGGCCCCCCGACAGGAGAGGCCCGGATAGAGCCGGTCGGTGCCAGAGACCAGGTCCGGGAAGGCTCTCTAGAGGAGTCCATTAGGCATTGTCCTTGCCAAGCGCCTCATGTTACAGATGAAGAACTTGAGGCTCAGAATGGGGCGGGCAGGGGGCGGGGGGCAGACTCCAAGGTCTCGGAGCGAGTGTGGACAGAGAGAAGCCAGGCCCCTTGCACAGGCAGGAGGCAGTGGGCAGCACCGTTCACAGGAAGAACAGCCTCCTTTGCAGACACGGCCGCAAGGACAGGCTCACCCTGTCTGCAGAGCAGAGCCTCCGGTGACGTCAGCACCGAGGCGAGAGGTTGTTTTCCAGATTCAGCTGATCACTGATTCTCATCATTGATGTTTCTGTTTCCCTCTCCCTTCCTCTCTGAAAACAGCACTGTGTGTGTGTGTGCGTGTGTGTGTGTGTGCGTGTGTGCGCGCGTGCGTGTGTGTGCGTGTGTGCGTGTGTGTGTGTGTGTGCGTAAAATGAATACCCCGTATTGGCAATGCTGTGCATGTGTGTTTGGGGTGGGAGGTGGGTGGCCCTCTCCTTTGCTGCCATTATTTTGGCTTTAGTGCCACGTAAGACAGGAGTCGGCGAGGCCGCCGGGGAACTCGCTCCCCTGGGGAGTGACCGGGGACGCCTGGTTCAGGCCGGAATGTCCAGGTGCCGCTGCCGGGCGTTTCATGGGCCAAACACGATTTTATCTGATCCGGAGTTTTCCCGGCTAGAGGCCTCTGGGCACAGGAAGCTTGGCCCCCCTGGTCACCCCGGCACGCCAGGAGGTCCCGGGGTGCGTGTGTGCGCGCGTGTGTGTGCCTGTGTGTGTGTGTGTGTGTGGTGCATGTGTGTGTGTGTGTGTGTGTGTGTGCATGTGCTCACTCAGGAAGGGGGATGTCATGTGACCCCGAGAGGCCCACCCCAGGCAGCGGATGTGTGTCAGTCCGGCCTCCGGGCAGAGCTGGAGTGAGCAGGGGAGAGGATGGCCTGGGGGTGGGGGGGGAGGGAGGAGGGTCTGAGACCGGGGCAGGCAGACCTGGTGCACATCCTGCCTCCCAGTCACTCCGCATTTAGCGCTCACTCCCCATACACCCGTCACTCCCGTGCCCCGCTGGGGAGGTGAGGAAGTCTGGGCCGGTGAACACGCAGCTGTTTTCACAGGAGGATCCACGGCAGCGGCTCTATTTGTAGCCGCAGACAGCGAGGCAGGACAGACCGGGGACAGCTGTCACCGCATCGCTCAGCTCCCAGGTTGCCAAGGGACTCGGCTGGGCCGGGCCGCAGTGGATCCTGGCTTCGGTCTTTGACTGACTCGCTCAGAAAACAGGTATGTGAGCTGCAGGTGTGGCTCAGTGGACAGAGCGTCGGCCCCGAACTGAAGGGTCCCGGGTTCGATTCTGGTCAAGGGCGCGCCTCAGGGCAGGCTCCATCCCCGGCCCTGGCCGGGCATGTGCAGGAGGCTACCCATCCATGTGTCTCTCTCACACTGAGGTTTCTCTCTCCCCCTCTCCCCTCCACTCTCTCTAAAATCGATAGGAAAATATCCTCAGGTGAGGACTGACAAAATGTGTGTGTGTGTGTGTGTGTGTGTGTGTGTGTGTGTGTGCGCGTGTGTATGTGCGTGCGTGCGTGTGAGTGTGCGTGAGTGTGTGCATGTGTGTGTGCCTGTGTGTGAGTGTGTGTGTGTGAGTGTGTGTGTGTGAGTGTGTTGTGTGTGCGTGAGTGTGTGCATGTGTGTGTGCATGTGTGTGTGCATGTGTGTGAGTGTGCATGTGTGTGAGTGTGTGTGTGTGTGTGTGTGAGTGTGTGTGAGTGTGTGAGTGTGTGTGTGTGAGTGTGTGTGTGTGTGTGAGTGTGTGTGTGTGAGTGTATGTGTGTGTGTGTGTGTGTGTGTGTGAGTGTGTGTGTGTGTGTGTGTGAGTGTGTGTGTGTGTGTGTGAGTGTGTGTGTGTGAGTGTGTGTGAGTGTGTGAGTGTGTGTGTGTGAGTGTGTGTAAGTGTGTGTGAGTGTGTGTGTGTGAGTGTGTGTGTGTGTGTGTGTGAGTGTGTGTGAGAGTGTGTGTGTGTGTGAGTGTGTGTGTGAGTGTGTGTGAGTGTGTGTGTGTGAGTGTGTGTGTGTGTGTGTGTGTGTGTGAGTGAGTGTTCTGGGGTCTGTGCAGGCCACATGGGCCTCGATGGTGAGCAAAGGCAGCCTGGGCCTCCAGCTGACACTGTCCCGGGCTGTCAGCGTGTCACTGTGTTGAGTCAGTCCCCTCAGGAAAGACCTTGAGGGCAGCCTCTAATCGTTTGCAATTGCAAACAAATCAGTGACCCTCACAGATATCACTTCTCTGTAGGCTGAAGTCACGGAGCAGGATTGCGTGACGAAGGGCAACTGCGTGTAACCTTGATAGATGGGGCCCACGCGCCCTCCCCGCCACGTGTGAGGTCCTGCCCGGTCCGGGCTGGGAGCTTGGGGGGGAGAGTGTGTCGGGTCTGGCCTCTGCCAGCCCACAGGCAGCGATGCTATCTGCGTGTCCGTGTGCATGTCTCCCCTCACACAGGATCCTCAGTCCTGCTGGGTCTCGGGGTCATGTTCGGCCCACGGAGTTGTTCCTTTCGTGCCGGCAGTTCTGGGGGGAGGACGAGGAGAAGTTTGTTTTCCAAGGAGTCAAGTTTATTCATGTTTTCTTTCATGGCTTCTGGATTTCATACATAATTCAGAAGTCGTTGCCAACGCTGAGGCTATAAAGGAAGTTACCCAGGTTTTGTTCTGAAGTTTTACGGGTTCTAACTGGGATTTTATCCTGGGGCGTGTTCCGAGGTATGGACCTGGCTTGTGCCTTTTTGTAGGGGGAATATGAACGGAGCTTCTAATTTTATTGTTTATTATTTTTTAAAATCTTCATGGCTGAGTGTATTACATATGTCCCCCTTCTTCCCCCACCGAGCCCCTCTAGCCCGCCCCACCCCAGGCCGTCGCCACCCCGCTGTCTGTGCCCGCGGGTTGTGTTTACATGTTACCGTGTCTTTGGTTGACTGCCTCCTGCCCGCCCTCCCCGCCTCCCCTCTCCAGAACGAGCATGTCAAACTCGAAGACTAACACGGGCTAAACAAACAAGGTTCACCTTGATGCGGGCCGCGAAAGCTTCAGGTTTCATAGAAGCGTAGGCTTATTTCAATAGAGACATGCTGAATACAAAGGGTGAACCGAGTGAGTCATCGTTAACCAAATATTAGAACGTTTCAATGAAAATCAGTATTCTTCCTTGAACATGAACTTGTCAGACACTGAATGACTGCACAAATTAATGAGCGTAACGCGAGTAAACCTATTTTTCTTGTTCTCGGAAAGCGAAATGTTTCCTGTTGCGCACACCACACAAGTCAGTCCGAGGCCAATGCCGGGCCCTGGCCCGTGTGGCCCAGTGGGTGGAGCCTCGGCCTGCGGACGGAAGGGTCCCGGGGTCTGTTCCAGTCAAGGGCACATGCCCGGGTTGCGGGCTTGATCCCCAGTGTGGGGCGTGCAAGAGGTAGCCAATCAGTGATTCTTTCTCATCACTGATGTTTCTCTCACTCCCTCTCCCTTCCTATCTGAAATCAATAACAATAAAAAATATATGTATTTATTTTTTAAAAGGGCTAATGACGTGGCTGCTAAAATATTTGCTGCTGGTGTTCGTGGAGAGAAGCGTGCATCTGCATGGAAGGCGCGTAAGGGAAATGAATGCAACATCCTTTAGTCATCAGTCGTGTGTTTATAGCAGGATATTGTAAATATTAAATTATGAAATTTTTTATTAAAACGTTGCTTATAGCCCTAACCGGCTTGGCTCAGTGGATAGAGCGTCGGCCTGCAGACTGAAAGGTTCCAGGTTCGATTCTGGTCAAGGGCATGTACCTTGGTTGCGGACACATCCCCAGTAGAGGGTGTGCAGGAGGCAGCTGATCGATGTTTCTCTCTCATCGATGTTTCTGAGTCTCTATCCCTGTTCCTTCCTCTCTGTAAAAGATCAATAAAAACGTATTTAAAACGTTGCTTAGAGACCTCTATATTGGCTGGACATGCTTGCTCTGAGAGCTACTCCAGATGCCAACATCTGTATGAGAAGCTCTGTCCGCTCTCCCATCTGTCCTGACGGGGACACTGCCTCGCGGGCTGTGCTGGGGCCACGTGGCCGGCGTGACTTCTTCCCCTGCCCTGCTTGGCGGTTCGCACGACGAGGCTGTTCTAATTATCGAAGCTGCGTGGGACGCTCTGCAGTCTAAAAGGCCAGTCCTTCCTCGTGCGTGCCGCCTCCTCAGACTTTTCCTGTCTGTTCTTGATTGTTGACCTTCCTACTCGAACTCTCGGACCCACGTGTCGCATCCCCGGATCACACACGGTTCATACGGCGGCTCAGAGAAAGGCGGCACCTTTATGGCGCTGAGTCATCTATCCTGAAACCCTGGTGGGTCTTGCCACTCGTTCAAGTTCATGTTGTGCCTTTCGGGGACTGTTCATGCTTGCTCGTAGATTTCAAACCCTCGGTACCGTAGTGATGGCTGTCATGAGTTGAGTCTTCTCTTTCTTTACAACTTCTGCTTCTACCTCATTGTTTATGCCTGTGTGTGTGTCCACATTTCAGCATTCTTTTTTTTAATGTATTTTTATTGATTTCAGAGAGGAAGGGAGAGAGAGAGACATCCATGATGAGAGAGAATCATTGATCATCTGCCTCCTGCTTGCCCCCCACTGGGGACCGAGCTCCCAAACCTTGCATGCGCCCTTGACCAGAATCGAACCCGGGACCCTTCCGTCCGCAGGCTGACACTCTGTCCACTGAGTCAAACCAGCCAGGGCAGTTTGGATATTTTATTCTTTTAACATACTGCTGAATTTTACTCGCTGTGCGTTATTTAGGACTATCACGTTAATATCCACACGTGACACTGGGCAGTAGGGTACCTTATGAACTCTTTTTTGGGTTTTCATATCTGTTACACTTCAAAAGTTTTTTGAAGCCTTCGCTCGCATTTTGCTGTTGAACACTAAAAAACATTTGGTTTCTGTCATGTAAGTTTGCTAGAAATTTTCTCTAAAAGTATCTTGCTCTGGTGCTTTTTAAAAATGTTTTTATAGCTGAAACTGGTTTGGCTCAATGGCTAGAGCGTCGGCCTGCAGACTGAAAGGTCCCAGGTTCGATTCCGGTCATGGTTGCGGGCACATCCCCAGTGGGGGGGCGTGTAAGAGGCAGCTGATCGATGTTTCTCTCTTATTGATGTTTCTGACTTTCTATCCCTCTCCCTTCCTCCCTGTGAAGAATCGATAAAATATATTTTTTAAAAATAATAAAATAAAAATGCTTTTATTGATTTGAGAGAGAGAGACGGATGAGCTGCCTCCTGCACGCCCCTGACTGGGGACTGACACTGCCACCCGGCATGTGGCCTGCCCGGGAATAGAACCAGCGGCCTGTTGGGGCCTGGACTGGCGCCCAGCCTCTGGAGCCACAGCAGTGGGGACTGGCGCTTTAGGTCTCCTGCTCTTTCATACTGACCCTCCTCGTGTGGAAGTTGGTCTGTCTGGAGTCTAGACTCCAGATGATCTGTCTCTTCCAGGAACAGTCTTGATGTATTATGTTTGTCTAGAAATGATTTTTTCAGGTTTTAGACTTTATTTGCAAAGTGCTATCACGATTGAAGTGTTTTCCCCTCCTTTGGCTGCGTTCCCAGGTGACATTTCTTAGTTCGATGCCCTCCCCCACCCTAGGTTTCATGGTGGTTTATGTATTTATTGACCTTTTCCCCAGCGAGCCGGCCCTTTGCCATATTTCTTCGTAGGCTTATCTGTTTTTCAAATTTGTGTCTGCTTTAATCTTTGCTAGTTATTCCCTCCTTTCTGTTCACTTTATGATTCTTTTTCTAACAATTTTATCTGTTCTGCGGTAACTGTTGCAGGTATTGGAAACTGAAAACATTTCTCTGATCGCTGCAGCTCATCCTCGGGTTAAGATTCATGCTGTTTCGATTGTCATTACTTCATGGGGGTCCTACAAATTCAGTTTGTATCTCTCTTTTGATTTGAGAATTGTCCAAGAGAGGTGTGTGTTGTTCGCCCCCCCCCCCCAATTTCTGGACTTTTAAATTAATTTCTAGTCGCTCTGCCTTGTGATCATAAAATAATCTGTATTTTTTGTACTTTTGGGCGTTCTGGAGGTTTTCCGTTTTCAGGAATGTTCTGTCAGCTCTTAAAAAGAACGCACATCAGCTATTATTAGCACGGAGAGTTTGATATGTGGTTGTACTTTGCTGATTATTTGATGGAGGTCTTCTGAACTCGTGTTTATGTTTGATCTACTTTATGTTCCTGGGGCTGAGAGGTGAATGCAAGTCTCTCGTTAGCGTGTTCTGTCTGTCTGTCTGTCTGTCGTCCTCGCACCCTGCACCTGGCTGCCGTGTTTTGTGGCGCCTCGCCAGCTGCCCCATTTGGCATTATACAGGGCCCTTCTTGGCTCCCTTAGGGATGTTTGGCTTGAGTTCTCATTGTCTGGCCCTAGATTTTTAAGAAAACGTTTTAAAATTGATTTCGAGAAAGAGGAAGAGAGAGAGAGAGAGAGAGAGAGAGAGAGAGAGACGCATCAGGTTTTGTTGTTCCACTTACTTGGGCATTCCTTGGTTGATTCTTGTCTGTGCCCTGACCTGGGATCGAACCCACAACCGTGGCGTAGTGGGGCGGCGCTCTAACCATTGAGCGACCCAGCCAGGGCCGCTGGTTCTGTTTGTATTTGTCTTTATGCCTCGGCTCATTCTTTTCCTTCCAGCTGTTCTCGATCGCTTTGTTTGATGGTTGTCGCTTGAATGCAGGGTAAAGTGGGGCTTTGCTCGGGGTCTTCACTGACAAAACTTACCTCGAGGTCAGTGAGTGAACCCTACTGATGTGGCAGGCGTCTTCGGTCTTCATCCTGGCACCGTGTGCGTGTGCGTGTGCGTGTGCGTGTGTCCATATACGTGTCTGTGCACGTGGGAAGGCTGTATTCTTTTTTTTTTTTTTTTTGCTTGTCAAATGATCTTTAATTGAATCATTTTCCTTTGTAGCTCTTTTTTTAAATATATATTTTATTGATTTTTCACAGAGAGGAGGGGAGAGGGGTAGAGAGTTAGAGAGAAACATCGATCAGCTGCCTCCTGCACACTCCCCACCGGGGATGTGCCCGCAGCCAAGGTACATGCCCCTGACCGGGATCGAACCCGGGACCCTTCAGTCCGAAGGCCGACGCTCTATCCACCGAGCCACACCGGTCTTGGCCCTTTGTAGTTCTTAACCAGCCGGACATCCCACTGCGCCACTGTAGATGTCATCTATGATGTCATGGGGGTGGCGGCATCAACACTGCACCCCACAGACTGGGCAGTCCCCAGGATCTCTCTAATGGTTCCGGAGAGTTCTCTAGCTCGGGATCGGTGCCGCCTCTGCCGGGCAGTGCTGACAGTCCCCTCGAAAGCGGCATTTCTGCTGTGCTTACTGTTCTGTTGCTTCTGTCTGTCTCCGCGCGGGTCCGTGCGGGCTCTGGGGGCCGGGGCAGAGGCAGAAGCACCGCTCCAGTCTGGGCCTGTCTGTTCCGAAGGGTCAGCTCCACCGTGACCCTCAGACCCTTCCAATCACCAGCGGCTTTGGCGACGTCGTCACCAACCTTTTCTGGAGACAGGCCCAGGGGGCCGATCTTGGGGGCGGGGCAGACGTGGCACCCTCTTCCCCACCGGTGCACCTCAGATAAACGACTGATTTTGTTGGGGTCGAACTTCGGCGTCATGGCGGAGGCAGCTGGGGTCGGATGGACCCGGATTCGGGACGACCGAAGACAGCTGCACCTGAGCCTCCTCCGAGCCGAAAGCGGAAGGCTGTATTCTTTATTCTTTCAAGTGTGGTCTGTTTTCCTCACTTTTAAAAATACTATAGCACTTCTGATAGTCAGGGAAGCTTGTATTTTGGTTCCGGTGGTTACCATTATATTTATCCTATCTAATAAAAGAGTAACATGCAAATTGACCATACCTTCATGACACCCACCAGCCAATCAGGAAAAGGTTATGCAAATAAACCCCAACCAAGATGGCTGCTGCCACTGAGAGCAGGAGGAAGGCTTGGGTTTCCCCGGCAATAGAGGTGTGGCCCTCGATGGGAATCAATCACTGGCCCTGGTTGGGGTGCGTGTGGGAGGCAACCAATCGATGTGTCTCTCTCGGTTGAGGTTTCTCTCCCTCTCCCCTCTCCCCTCTCCCTCTCCTCCTATCCCCTCTCCCCTCTCCCTCTCCCTTTCCCCTCTCCCCTCTTCCTCTCCCCTTTTCCTCTCCCCTCTCCCCTCTCCCCTTCTCCCCTCTCCCCTCTCCCTCTCCCTTTCCCCTCTCCCCTCTTCCTCTCCCCTCTCCCCTTCTCCCCTCTCCCTTTCCCCTCTCCCCTCTTCCTCTCCCCTCTCCCCTTCTCCCCTCTCCCTCTCCCTTTCCCCTCTCCCCTCTTCCTCTCCCCTTTTCTTCTCCCCTCTCCCCTACTCCCCTCTCCCCTCTCCCTCTTCCTTTCCCCTCTCCCCTCTTCCTCTCCCCTTTTCTTCTCCCCTCTTCCCTCTCCCCTCTCCCTCTCCCTCTGTCCCCTCTCTCCTCTCCCTTCTCCCCTCTCCCTCTCCCCCTGTCCCCTCTCCCCTCTTCCTCTCCCCTTTTCCTCTCCCCTCTCCCCTCTCCCTTTCCCCTCTCCCCTCTTCCTCTCCCCTTTTCTTCTCCCCTCTTCCCTCTCCCCCTCCCTCTCCCCCTGTCCCCTCTCCCTCTTCCTTTCCCCTCTCCCCTCTTCCTCTCCCCTCTCCCCTTCTCCCCTCTCCCTCTCCCTTTCCCCTCTCCCCTCTTCCTCTCCCTTTCCCCTCTCCCTTCTTCCTCTCCCCTTTTCCTCTCCCCTCTCCCCTCTCCCTCTCCCTCTCCCCTTCCCCTCTCCCCTCTTCCTCTCTCTCCCCTATCCTCTCTCCTCTCTCCCCTCTCCCTCTCCCCTTCCCTTTCCCCTCTCCCCTGCCCCTCTTCCCTCTTTCTCCCCTCTCCCCTCTCCCCTCTCCCTGTCCCCTCTGCTCTCCCCTCTCCCTCTCCCCTTCCCCTCTCCCCTCTTCCTCTCCCCTCTGCCTTTCCCTTCTCCCCTCTCCCCTCTCCCTTTCCCCTCTCCCTCTCCCCTCTCCCTCTCCCCTTCCCCTCACCCCTACCCTCTCTCCCCTCTCTCCTCTCCCCTATCCCCGTCCCCTGTCCCCTCTCCCTCTCCCATCCTCTCTGAAATCAATAAAAACGCATGTTACTGAACATAGTAGACACCACTGTCTCCCCTGGGCCTTCGACCCCAGCCCAGCCGCGCGGGGACACAAGGCAGCCAGGGGTGGCCCCGGTGTCCAATCCTGCCGGCGGTGGGGAGGCATCTGTCTTTCTGGCAGGGCGAGCGCCTTCCTTGGGGGGCAGTTGTTCCCCGGGGGGGCACTGCCCTTGGCTGGAGGGCCCCATCCCGGGGGCAGCCCCGTCCAGCGGGTCAGGATGGGAAGCCCACACCTGAAGGCCGGGGCGGCCAGCAGCCTCCTGTTCTGACCCTGGCACCTGTGGATGCGACCTGTTCGGGGAAAGGCTTTGCAGCTGGTGCGCTAAAGATCAGGACTGAGCCCTGACCGGTGTGGCTCAGTGGATGGAGCGTCGGCCTGCGGACTGAGGGGTCCCGGGTTCGATTCCAGTCGGGGGGCATGTACCTTGGTTGCGGGCACATCCCCAGTGGGGGGTGTGCAGGAGGCAGCTGATGGATGCTTCTCTCTCATCGATGTTTCTGACTCTCTCTCCCTCTCCCTTCCTCTCTGTGAAAAATCAATAAAATATATTAAAAAAGATCAGGACTGAGCCGGGCCCCCAGGTGGGCCACACACCAGCGACAGAGACAGAGGAGGGGAGACAGGGACACGGAGAGGCCAGAGGGACGAGGCTGTGAGCTCAGGAGCCGAGAGCCCCAGACACAGAAGTGGGGAGCCGAGGAGGAACAGGGCCGCCCACCTTGACCTCAGGCGCGGGTCGTGCGGGGAGAAACCGTGAGAAAACGGGGCCTGAGTTCCCACCAGCCCCAGCCCCGGAAGCTCACCCCGGCCTGTCCCTGTGCTGCCGGTTTTCTGGGTGAGACTTCTCAGATGTCTGCCTCCTGCCGCCTCTCAGACGCCCCCGAGGGTGTGGGACAGCCCAGCAGGGACAGGAGGGGCTCCCCAGCTGCCCAGGCTCCCGTGCAGGGGCCACCTCCGCTGCTGTGGCCCTTGGCCGAGTCCCTCCCCTTCTCCGGGCCTCTGTCCCCGTTGGAACATCGGGTCCCTTGCGTTCAGCACCAGCCTGGCAGTGAGTGGAGTTCGGGGTGGCCCGGGTCTGACCCTCCCTGTGACTCTTCTTCGGGGGCCTGGTCAGCCCGAGCCGGGTGAGACACGGGAGCCCCAAGGTGGGGAGGGCGTGCCCACTGCGGGCCAGAGCTGGGTGTGGACCATGAGAGGTGCCAGGTGCCAGTCAGGGAGCCTTTCCAATGGACCCTGATGCCCATGCCCCCGAGGGGGGAGGCCAGGGGGTCTAGCCAGGCCCGTGCCCTCTGTGTCCACCAGCCATCCCTTCTCACCCCCCTTTCCTGCCTGAGAAAGCTGTGTGTGTGGGGGGGGGGGGTTGACGACGGGAGCCACGGGACGCCCACAGTGAACTGCTCACTGGAATACCTCCCGGTGCGGGGCTGAAGGGGGAGGCGGGAGGGGGGTGGCAGCGATGTGCCAGGTTTGTTTGACGCCGGCCAGGACTTCGGCCGCAGCTGCCAGACCCATCCGGGGGGCAGGAGCGTGCTTGGGGCCTGAGCTCACACGGGGGTTGGGCTGTGGCCAGCTTGGCCCATGCACCCTTTTCTATTCCTGGCCCTGCGCTCCGGCACCAAATACGGAGCTCCCTGCCTCTAGTGCCCGGCTGTGGCAGGCCTGGCTCCAGGGGCACAGCCCGCCGCCCCCAAAGGCCGGCACCTGCCCCACACCGTGGCAGAGCCCCATCCCCCGGGGCCCCGGGCCACCAAGCAGCCAGGGCCTCGCCCTATCCCTCTGTCCGCCCGTCCACCCGTCCACCCCTCAGTCTGGCTCAGTCTGGCTCAGGCTGGGTTAAGAGGACTCGGGGACCACAATAGCCTCTCTCTCTCTCTCTCTCTCTCTCTCTCTCTCTCTCTCTCTCTCTCTGCAGGGAAACCAGGGCGGGAGCACAGGCTCTCAGTTTACATCAGGGCTCTGCCATTCCGGAGCCCGTGGGGCTGGGGTGGTTCCCAGGCAGCTCGCCCGACCTCTGACCCCGGTCTCCTCCCTCACGTGCTCACTGCTTCATCTGGTCACTCACTGATCGGCTGGCCCGCTGACCGACTGCTCGCTCGTTAATCCCCCCATCGGTCACCCATCGACCCGCTCTCTCTCTGGCCGCTCCGTCCACTCCCTCCTCACCCACACAGCACGCATTGACCCCGTGGAGTCACGTTCCCGATAACCCACACAAGCAAGTCCAAAACGCACAGTGTGGCCGAAACCGGTGTGGCTCAGTGGATAGAGCGTCGGCCTGTGGACTGAGAGGTCCCAGGTTTGATTCCGGTCAAGGGCATGGACCTTGGCTGCAGGCACATCCCTTGGGGGGGGGGGGGCAAGAGGCAGCTGATCGATGTTTTTCTCTCATCGATGTTTCTAACTCTCTATCCCTCTCCCTTCCTCAGCAGGAGGCTCTGAAGGGAGGGGGGAGTTGGCATTCTAGGGAAGGTGATGGCTGAGGGAGGGGGAGGAGGGGAGGGGTGGGGGAGGAGAGGAAGTGGGAGGGGGAGGAGGGGAGGGGTGGGGGAAGAGAGGAAGTGGGAGGGGGAGGAGGGGAGGGGTGGGGGAGGAGAGGAAGTGGGAGGGGGAGGAGGGGAGGGGTGGGGGAAGAGAGGAAGTGGGAGGGGAGGAGAGGGAGCAGCTACGGGAACAGTGTTCCAGGCCGAAGGAACAGCAGCTGCGGAGGCGCTGAGGCGGCAGCATGGGGATGGGTTCGGGAAAGAGCAAGGAGGCCTGGTGTGGCTGGGCAGAGCCGGTGACGGGGAGAGAAGTGGGGGACCGCCCACATCTCAGGGGCTGAGCAGAGGAATGACGGCCACCCCGCCCTTCCAGTGTCCCCGGGCGGCCAGGAGTGAGCCAGCGGGTGAGACGGTGTTTCCTGTGGGACGGGCACGGGGCCGGGGCCGGGCTCGGCGAGAGGCTGCGTGCGGCCCGGTGGCACTGAGGGAGGTCAGCTGGCCAGCTCCCTTCTCGCCCGCTGCCACCTCCCGGGAGCCACCTTCTCCAGACTCCACGGCCTTTGGCTGCGTTTCCGCCTCATCTGGTTTATCCTCCTCGGCTCTTTTTTAAAAATATATCTTACTGATTTTCCACAGAGAGGAAGGGAGAGGGAGAGAAAGCCAGAAACATGGATCAGCTGCCTCCTGCACACCCCCCACCGGGGATGTGCCCGCAGCCACGGTGCATGCCCCCGACCGGAATCGAACCCGGGACCTTTCAGTCCGCAGGCCGACGCTCTATCCACCGAGCCAAACCGGTTTCGGCCAGCGGTCTCCCTGAGGCTGGGCGCCCTCCGGGGGACGGGGGGGGGGGGCTGACTAACCGTCCCCTCCCCCGGGGCCGAGCGAGTGCGAGAGTCTGGACGGGAGCCCGCGCCCACCTCGCCGTCTCCCCTTTTGCAGGTGGATTTGCGGCCCGGAGAGCGGGGGGCAGAGGAGGCTGAGCGCTGAGCCGGGGCGTGTCGACTGGAGCTGCCAGGCCGCCGGACGCCTCGCCCCATGGGCTGCCCAGGCTGGTCAGTTCCGGCTCCTGACGTCCTCACGGTGCCCGCCCTGGGCCCCGGGGGGCGGGGGGATTGCTCACATCCGCTCTCTGGCCACGACACCCAACTGTCCTGGGAGGGGCTGTCCCCAGCCCCCTGGGGTCCCCAGACGGTGTCTGGTTCCTCCACCCCTTTCAGCCCAAGTGTCCAAGCCTCTGAAGTAGAAATGACACAGCTGCCCCTGGGGCGGCTGAGAGCCGATGATTCAGGAAGCGGGGGGGGGGGGGGGGGGGGGGGTAGTGGCTTCGTCCTGGGGCACTCAGCAGGCCCCGAGGAAGTGGGGGCCGGTTCTGCTAGCAGGCAGCCGAGTCCAGGCCTGTGAGCTCGGAACGCCCCACCCCGGCGCCAGGCACGGGGGGCACTGGCTGCGCTGACCCGCTCCCGGGCAGGATGGCGCAGTGGTGAGAGCACAGACCCTGGAGCCGGGTGGCCAGGGGTCAGCCCCATGTCCCGCCGCTTGCTGGCTGTGGGAGTCAGCCTGAGTTGTCAGGCTGTTCTGTGCCTCTGTTTCCTCACCTGTAAAGTGGGGTGATGCTTGCCACCCGATAGGGCTACGTGAGAACTTAATGAGTGAATACGTGTTCGACGCTGAGGGGATCGCCTGGCCTGCGCATGGCAGGATGAACACACACATACACCCCGTGAGTGGGTGCCACGTTCCCGTCTGGCGGGTGGGAAGTTGAGGCTCACACAGCTGAGGGACTTGCCCCACGTCTCTCCGCTGCTTCAGGCAGCCTTGGGGTCACCTGCATCCCAGGCATTCACAGCCCCACCCCTTGGGGATGAGGCCCGAGCCTGTCTGGTTCCTCCCGGCCACCTGCAGGGCACCCAGGAATGTTCCTGGCTGCTGGCCCGTGGGCACTGCCCAGAGAATGAGGGCCCAAGGGCAGCTGTGCCAGCCAACTCCCCTGGCCCTTCCTCTGCAGGCCTGTGTCCAGGGGGAGCACTGACCAGGGCCGGGCTGGGGAATACAGGAGCCAGACCCCGTGTGTCTGAGCCCAGGGACTTGGGACCTGGCGAGCACCCCGTGTGCCTACAGTTTGCCATCCTGCCCGGGAGCGAGCTTGCATGCCAGCGCCAGGCCTCCCGGCCCAGACTCTTGCTGCAGATCCCCGAGGCTACCCGGCAGCCTGTCCTCTCGGGCCGGCTCCGGGCCTGCTTTGCGGAGCTGAGGGGTCGGGGCACCGGGCCTCCCATCACGGGCTGCCAGCCTGGCATGCCGAGCGGCCGGGCAGGGCCAGGCTGAGGGGCCTGTGGCAAAGGCATGACTTCCGACAACGCCCGCACCTGCCGGGCCCTGCCCTGGCCGCCGACGGCCACAGGTTGTAGTGGCCCCGGCCCGGTGCTCGGGAGCCCCTGGTGCGTCCCAGAGCGAGGAAGGGACCAGCCCTCAGTCTCGGCCGCCGTGCCCGGTGAGCAAAGAGAGGAGCAGTGAGCCGCTGGCAGGCCCGGGGGCTCCGGAAGCCGGAGTTGGCCTTAGCGTTGGCCACGGTGTGTAGGAAGCGTGTTCTCGGGCAGCCCCGTCCAAATACAGTGTCATCTCTTGCAGACCCGCCCAGCCCGTTCCTGCCGGAGGCTCCTGGCACCACGGGGGAGACCATGTCCAGGCCCCCGGACTGCCTGCTGGGGCTGCTCCGGGGCGCCCCGAGCCAGCGGGCCTGCACCCTCTTCCTCGTCAGCTTCAATCTCATGTGCTTGGTCTCCGTGGTGATCTACTGGCACCTCGTGGGGGAGCCGGGCAGCCCCGCCCAGCTCGCCAACCTGCCCGCCGACATCCCCTGCCCCCACCTGGAGCCGCCCCCCCAGCCACCCCCGGGGAGCCCGGCCCCGGACAACATCTTCTTCCTGGAGACCTCGGACCGGACCAACCCCAACTTCCTGTTCACGTGCTCGGTGGAGTCGGCCGCCCGGGCGCACCCCGAGCGGCGGGTGTCGGTGCTGATGAAGGGGCTGCGGGGCGGCAACGCCTCCTCGCCGCCCCGGCCCCCGGGGCTCTCGCTGCTGCGCTGCTTCCCCAACGTGCGGGCGCTGCCGCTGGACCTGGCGGCGCTGTTCCGGGGCACGCCGCTGGCCGCCTGGCACGCCGCCACGCGGGGCCGCTGGCAGCCCTACCCGCTGCCCGTGCTGTCGGACGCCGCCCGCCTGGCGCTGCTGTGGAAGTTCGGGGGCGTCTACCTGGACACGGACTTCGTCGTGCTGCGCAGCCTGCGCAACCTCACCAACGCGCTGGGCGCCCAGTCCCGCTACGTGCTCAACGGCGCCTTCCTGGCCTTCGAGCGCGGCCACGAGTTCCTGGCGCTGTGCATGCGGGACTTCGTGGCCCGCTACAACGGCTGGGTCTGGGGCCACCAGGGCCCGCAGCTGCTCACGCGCGTCTTCAAGCGCTGGTGCGGCATCCGCAGCCTGGCCCAGAGCCGCGCCTGCCGGGGCGTGCGCGCCCTGCCCCGCGAGGCCTTCTACCCCGTCCCCTGGCAGGACTGGAAGAGGTACTTCGAGGACATCAGCCCCGACGCGCTGGCCCGGCTGCTCAACGCCACGTACGCCGTGCACGTGTGGAACAAGAAGAGCCAGGGCACGCGCCTCGAGGCCACGTCCGGGGCGCTGCTGGCCCGGCTGCACGCCCGCTACTGCCCCACCACGCACGCCGCCATGACGATGTACCTGTGAGGGGCCCCGGTCTCCCTTCCTGGGGGAGGAGGGGGGAGGTGAGGGGTGAAGGGCGGGGATCTAGGTGTCATTGCGGGACTTGCTGCAGGCCCTGGGGTGTGCTCCCCTCCAAGCCAGCGTGAGGCTGGTGGGACACCCCTCGGCCCCAGTGCTGTCTCAGGGTAGAAGCGACTAGTGGAGGGGGAGGGCCCCCAACCAGAATCAGCTGGAGGGAGCAGGTGGGGGAGGGCCCCCAGCCAGAATCAGCTGGAGGGAGCAGGTGGGGGAGGGCCCCCAGCCAGAATCAGCTGGAGGGAGCAGGTGGGGGAGAGCCCCCAACCAGAATCAGCTGGAGGGAGCAGGTGGGGGAGGGCCCCAGCCAGAATCAGCTGGAGGGAGCAGGTGGGGGAGGGCCCCCAGCCAGAATCAGCTGGAGGGAGCAGGTGGGGAAGGGCCCCCATCCAGAATCAGCTGGAGGGAGCAGGTGGGGGAGGGCCCGTGGGGGAGGGCCCCCATCCAGAATCAGCTAGAGGGAGCGGGTCGGGGAGGGCACCCCGGGCTTGCTGGACGGCACATGAACATCGCAGCAGCATCCTCCAGGATCACAGGGAGGACAGACAGGCCGTTTGGGCCCCGGTGCCTGTGAGGGGGCAGCCTCAGAGGAGCCCCGGGAAAGGGGAGAGGAAGGCGGGCCTGAGGAGGCCGGGGGAGAGCTGTGTGCCAACCCAGCCTCCGGAGCCGCAGCCCCGGCCCCAGCCCCGGGCGGGCGGTGCTCTGCTCCTTCCTGGTGTGTGTTTCTGTTGTCAGGGAGGCTGAGGCTGGAGGGGCCTGGGGAGCATCTGGGGAGGCCCTGCCGGCTGCCCCTCCTTTATTCGTCCCACAGATGTTGCCGGGGTGACGGCTGCCCACTCCAGGGGATGGGGGTGTGGAGTATTTTTGGCTGGGGTGGGGCATCTTAAAGGAAACATTCCCACCATGCCAGGCATAAACACAGGCAAATAATAAATATAACAAAAGCGACCCGCCAACAGCTAGTGCTTTGTGGTCCTAAACCCTCGCTGGAACTGCCCCTCGGCCCGTTCTGCCGCTGGGAAGGGCCGGGCGGGAGGATATGTCCCTGAGGTCGTGCAACCTGCCTGTACCCAGGCCGCCGCGGGAAACCTGCTGTCAGCGGAAAGGCGCGGCCGCAGCTGCTGGGCGGTGAGGAAACCCCCGCCGGCCTCTGGCAGACCGGGGGGCGCTGCCCGGAACTCCGGGTCTCTGCGTGCGGCTCTTTGCCAGCAGAGGAGGGAGTGTGCAGAGGCCTCTGGGCTCTGCCTGCAGGCTCTCGGGCAGCCTGGGAAGGTGGTGAGCTCCCTGGCGCGAGGGGCATTCAAGAGCAGGGGATGTTTCTTTTGCAAACAGTGGATGACGTGTCGGTTATTCCTCCAACCACAACATTTCACCCATCGTCATTTTCTTTAGAATGAGCAGGTTTTACTTTGGTCTCACACACACACACACACACACACACACACACGAGTGAGCTGACCTCAGGCCCAGCATCGTTCAGTCCCTTGGTCAGCCCGGAGTGTCTGCCCCCGGGCCCAGCACTCCAGGCTCCCTCTCCAGCTTTGAACTTGGTCTTCCATCCACACTGAACTGTATATTCTTCTTTTTTTAACTGGATACTCGGCCCCCGTCCCCACCTCATGTCCACATGTTGATGCTCTCTGTGCCTTCGCTGCCGCGGGCAATGCCCTTCTCAACATCTTCATCTTCCCCCGAAACTCTTGTTCCTTCCATGGCACCGATCCGTGTCCCGCCCTGGCTGGTGTGCCTCAGTGGATAGAGCGTCGGCCTGTGGGCTGAAGGGTCCCAGGTTCGAATCCCGGTCAGGGCACATGCCTGAATTGCGGGCTTGCTCCTCAGTGGGGGGCGTGCAGGAGGCAGCCGATCGATGTTTCTCATCACTGATATTTCTCTCTCTCCCTCTCCCTTCCTCTCTGAAATCAATAAAAAATATATTGAAAAACAACACTATTTAAAAAAATAAAAGACTGGTTGACGCCCCCTCTGGGAGGACTTCCCTGATTGCCCCCCCCCATGACCGTTGGGTTCTTGGCCCATTCCTCTAAACATCTTTTTTTTTTTTAATGTTTTTATTGATTTCAGAGAGAGGAAGGCAGAGGGAGAGAGAAATAGAAACATCAATGATGAGAATCATCAACCCACTGCTCCTGCACGCTCCCTGCTGGGGGTCGCGCCCACAGCCTACGCCCTGACTGGAAACCAAGCCGTGGCCTCCTGGAGCGTGGGCTGGTGCTCAGCCACGGAGCCACTCGGCCGGGCCATCTAAACATCTTGAAGGGCAGAGTGTGTCAACTCCCTCTCGGGGTCACTCCTGGGGGACACCCACGTTGCTTTGGGCCTCTGGAAGTTCCTATCAGTCTGTGAAGAGCTGGGGGCCCAGAGGCAGCAACTCTGCACCCCACTTCCCTGGGGATGTCAGGAGGAGAGCCGTGGGCCCTCTGCTACCTCCAGGCCGGCTCTGCAGAGTGCAAGCTCCCCTCCCCCTGCCCGCCCCCCCCCGCCCTGTGTGCAGGCCTGCACAGGGGACCAGCCTGGGCCAGCCTCCTCCCCGCCCTGCCAGGCGGCCATGCAGGGAGAAGTCAGATGTTCCTGGCATCTTGTCTCTGAGAAAGTGGGCGTGGCTCCCAGAGGTTTGGGGTTGATTTTTCCTCTCCTGTGGTCTAGGAGGCCCCCCCAACCACCCCTAGGGACAGTGGGGGGCGGGGCGGGAGGGGCTGTACCCTGCTGAGCCAGCCTGGTAAGGCAGCAGCCCACACCCTGGACCTGCTGGCCAGAAAAAACCAGCATCCCCAGCAGGGGCCCAGGGCGCCGGGCGGGGCGAGGAAACGGGAGAAAGCAACTATCCTAGTGCCCAGGGCAGAGTGGGGGAGCCAGAGCCCCCTTTCCCTGCCTCCTGGCCTCGGGCCAGAGCGCTGTGTCTGGCAGAGAGGGATGGTGGCTGCCGCCCAGCTCGGTGGAGACCATAGACTGAGCGCCTGGCGTGGAGCCGTTATTACAACACTCCTCCTCTCTGCGGGGAAACTGAGGCTCAGCAGGGAGGTGGCAGCCCTGGGATTAGAGCCCAGGGCGAGGCCACCCTGAGGACCAGCTCCGGGCAGGAAGGCCAGTGGGGGGAGCTGGAGAGGGCGCCTCACCTGGGGGGAGCACCCACAGAACAGCCCAGAGCCCTCCTGCGCGCCCCCTGCTGGGCTCTGATTCCAGGGAGGCCCCGCGCTCTGTCCCCTGTCATCCCAAACCCAGTGCCTGGTGCCCCGCAGCCTCGGGCGCCCCCCCACCCCCCCTTGGAGTGGAAGGCGGAGCTCATTCTCCGTTTCTCGGAAGGAGAAGGGAGGGGCAGGCTTGGAGGGAAGCTTGCCCCCAGGGACAGTAATCAGATCCAGGCGCCCGAGGCTGGCTCCTGGCAGAGCGAGCGCTGGCTGCTGCTTTGGTCTGGGGATTGGGGAAGAGGGGGACCCATCCCTTTGTTGGGGGGCTGGAGGGGAGTGGCTGGCCGGGCCGGGGCGGGCAAGCTCAGTCAGCCCTTTAATGAACCTTTCCCAGCTGGCCGAGCACAGGCGGGAGGGGAAGCAGCTCCCCGGCAGCTCTGGGTAAGGGGCTACGCCCCTCACTGCTATATTAACATTCAACTTCTTGTTAATATTAAATGGAACGCCCGCCATCTGAGTGCCCACAGGAGGCCGGGCTGGGCCGGGAACTCGGGGCTGCGTTCCTGGAAGTCAGGTTTCACAGTTCACTTGTTCCTAAGTCTCTGCCCATCCCAGCCGGGGCCAGCCCGCGCAAGGCATGCTGAGAATCCTGCTGTGGGGCTGGGGGCAGGACTGGACACAGCTTGGGGACCTGACCGCTGGGGAAGCGCTCAGGTTGGAGTGGGATGCGGTGGGGTCGGGGGAGCAGGGAGGAGCCAGGTGGTGGGTGAGACTGCACCTGGGGGGCGGGGCGGGGCATCCCCAATGGGAAGACATTCCTCACCCCTCACCGCCTTCATCCACCTTCACCACCTTGTCCACCAACTAGCCACACTGGGCCCCAGCCCAGTCCCAGCAACGTCCAAAGAGATAACCGGTGTGGCTCAGTGGCTAGAGCGTCGGCCTGCGGACTGAAGGATCCCAGGTTCGATTCTGGTCAAGGGCATGTACTTTGGTTGTGGGCACATCCCCAGTGGGGGGTGTGCAGGAGGCAGCTGATTCATGTTTCTCTCTCATCGATGTTTCTGACTTTCTATCTCTCTCCCTTCCTCTCTGTAAAAAACTCAATAAAATATATATATATTTAAAATAAACATCCAATGAGAGAAGATCAGAGGCCTCCAGACCAGAAACAATTCGGTGGCGGAAACTGTGAGGACATTATTATCGCCCAAGGCCTGGGGGAAGCTGCTGGAACAAAAGACTCCAAAATGGAGCCCCGTAAACCAGGGAGGAGACTTCCTCTCCCACCACAGCCCCAAGATGAGTGCTCCAGACCCACGGGACCGCTCGCCATCCCCAAGACGGCTTCCCAAGGGCGCCCTGTTGCTATTTGCCAGCTCATGGGAGGTTTTGCGGGGGGAGGGGGTGTTCAAGGCAAATGTTTTTAAGGAGATAGTCCTAAAGCTGTGAGCCTCACTTCTGCTCACATCCCATTGGCCTGGACTTGGTCACGTGGCCACAGCCAGCTGCCAAGCATGTTGGGAAGTGGAGTGTGCATCTAGGGGGCCAAATACCCAGGTAGAACTCAGTATGTTCCATCACTAAGTGGGTGACAGGAAGCATGGACACTAGGGGACTGTGAATATAAAGAGGGTAGAGGGCCTCTAGGGTGAACTAATTCAGTGCTCATCAACATTTTTATTTTTTTAATATATTTTTTATTGATTTCAGAGAGGAAGGGCTAGGGAGAAAGAGATAGAAACATCAGTGATGAGAGAGAACCATTGATCGCTGCCTCCTGCATGCCCCCCCCCCCCCGGGGATTGAGCCCACAACTCAGGCATGTGCCCTTGGCTGGAATCGAACCCGGCACCCCTCAGTCCGTAGGCCAGCGCTCTATCCACTGAGCCACACCAGCCAGGGCTCATCAACAAGAATCTGGTGTGTTGATTTGGGCTTATTCCTCATGGCCTCAGGATGGCCGCCTCGGCCCCTGCCATCACACCCTCATGCACTAGCGCCAAAGGACAGGAAGGAGAATGCTTCTCCCTGTGTCTAGGAAAAGTTTCTGAGCAGCCCCTGGTTCAGCCGACTTCTCCTAACCCACTGGCCCGTTCTTGCTTCAACAACTGGCCAAGGGAACGCCCCAGATTGGGTTACACCAGTTGAGGTTGGTCTGATTCAGGAGCTGCGAAGGACCCCACTTCCTCACCTGAGGGCCGGAGGAAATCCGGCTTCCTTCAGCCAGCAGGAAGGAGGAGGGGGGAGGCGGTGGAGAAGGAGCCCCTGTGCCCACTGGCACCTCCTGCCCACCTGCTCGGCCCAGCCCAGTGTCGATCCTTCCTGCACAGGATTTCACTCACCCCACCCTTGTGATGAGAACACCATCTGCACTTTACACACGAGGACATTTATATATATGTGTGTGTGTGTGTGTGTGTGTGTGTGTGTGTGTGAGTCTCCTATATAATAAAAGGCTAATATGCAAATTGACTGAATGGCAGAATGACCAGTCCCTATGATACACACTGACCACCAGGGGGCAGAGCTGCTCAGCCAGAAGCCAGGCTCACAGTGGCAGGAGCCTCTCCTAGACTGTGAGAGCAAACAGGCCGGGCTGAGGGACACCCCCTCCCCCAGTGCATGAATTTCGTGCACGGCCTCTAGAGTGTGTGTGTGTGTGTGTGTGTGTGTGTGTACACATTGAGTGGCCAGATTACCATGCGTTCAGAGATCATAATAATCTGCCACTCAGTGTATTCAGAGAGGCGCACTGGCAGAGTATTTTTGGAGACACACACGCGTTACCCCACATGGAAACTGCTTGCACATCTCACCGTGCCCTGGGCTCTCTGCAAAGCCATCCTTGTACATCCCTGTACAGGCCCGGCTGGTGCTGACCCCATTTCTTGTGAGGATGCTCAATCGGGATTTAGCTCAGCTGCGTAGAGCGGCACCAGCACAGAGTGGCTTGAACCGGACAGGAGTTCGTCTCTCGCTTGTGCAGAAGCCGAGAGGTGGGCCGCCTGGGGCGGGTGCGTCCATTCCAATGGGGGGGGGGGCAGGGTTCCCGTTAGCTTGTGGCTGTACCACCCCCAGTTCCTGGCTCCCACTTGTGGCCCAGGACGGCTGCTCAAGGGCCAGCGTCACTCGCTTTGCAGCCAGAAGGACGAAGGGGCAGCCCTCCCTGCGGAAGGTTGCGGGGAGCCCCCGCCGGACACGGATAACCGCGCTTCCCGTCACTCGCAGGAAGTGAGTCAGAAGACCGTGACTGGGAGGGGTCACCCTGACGCGGCCCCCTACGGGCCCACCGTGGCCGGAGCCGCAGGGCCTGCAGTTGCTCCCAGTTGCGCAAGGGTCAGGGCCTGTGTAGCCCATTGATGAGTCAGGGGCACAGGCTGTCCCCGAGGAGAAGACGTGACCTCGGGCAAGCCGCTCTCCAGCCCGGGCAGCCCTCGAGGACAACGTCCGGGCAGCTCGGGACACACTCCTCCCTGGGAGGGAGCCTGGGTTTCTCGTCGTACCCCCCCCACCACCACCACCACCTCCCTCCCCGCACTGCGCTGTGCCGTCGTGCCGGGTGCGGGGAAGTCAGGGCCACGCTGCCCTCGGGGGGCCTTGGCTCTGGCGGTTGTTTCTCTGTCTGTTGCTGGACACACAGGGTGTTGCCGGAAGCTGATTATTGTTTTAACGACGGAGAGCTGTGGACAGGGAATCCGGGGGGCTGGTCAACCTGAATTGCTCTGAGGGGTCGGAGCTGGTTACTGGGATGTTGGTGGTTGAAGCAGCCCCACCTGTTAGTCCTAAATAGAGTCACTGATTGGCTTTTACTGCTGTCTCCTGCCTGGGGGATGATACGGCTGTATCTTATGATCTTAATCTGAATAAAAGGGACGGTAAAGCCAGAGCAGGGAGTAGTCCTCCCACTAGCGTTGGACTACCGCCTGGCCCCCATTTCCAAATTAATGTTTTTCTAAGTCTCTATTCACTTGTGTGCGGCCTTCTCCAGAAACCCGAACCCTGAACCGGGGACCCTGAATCACACGGGATGTGAAAGGGGTTCCCACAGGGTGTTGCTTTGGGGACCTCGCTGGTCTCACACGGAGGGTCCGTGTGCTTCGGCGACACGCACACAAAACAGTGAGACAGACCGTGAGGGTGGACGGACAGACGGACGGGGCTGGGAGGCGGTGGGAGCCGGCAGGACTGGACGTGGGGAGCCGGGTGCAGGGGCTTCAGTCCTGGGGGTGGAGGACGAACAGCTGAGAAGCTCACCTGAGACTGAGTGTGCGGGGGCCCTGGGGACACGGCTCGGGCTCCGTGAAGCCGGGGCTGCCTGACTGATGGAGAAATAAAAAAGAAAGAAAGTATGTGGGATCAGGAGGTCCTCAAAGCCCTCTTTCACACTGCGGCCCCGCGTTTATTTCACTCCACTCTCTTAAGCAGTTCTGGTTACATATCACACAATTCCTTGTTCCCAATAGCAAAACTATACTCTATTGCTAACACTAAACCCCTTATCTTAACTAACTTCCTTAGGCTGTACCTTCACGCCACCTAAATCCCTTTCCGAAGACAGCTTAGCTATTCACGGTGCTACGCGCTGGAGGACAGCTATATTTATGTTTAAAGGTAACCATTCTCCAAAGGGCAGAAACCATGACTAATCTTTAGAGCAGGCAGGCCAACTCGGGGCCAGCCCTCTCGGGGGACTTTGTCACCCGGGGACGCTCTCCACACCTGACGCCAGGGCCGCGGGCAGCGGTGCCTCGAGAGGACGGCCGCCCGGGGGAGGTGCAGAATGAGAGGGGCCCAGGCCTGTCGGACTGGGTGCCGGCACCAGAGTGGGTGCTGGGGGAGCCGCTGGCGGCGGAGGAGAGAGTACCGGGGCCAGTGGGGTCCGAGAAGGAGCCAGGTGGGGCCTCGGAGGAGAGCCGGAAACTGGGCCCCCGGAGCCCCTGACAGCAGGCCCAGGCCCTCCGTGGGCTCAGGCAGCCGGCCGACCACGTCTGCTGTGTACAGAGGGGCTGCCGCCCTGCACATGTTCTGTCCGGCCCTGCACCGGGCAAGCACACATGTCCCATCCGGCCTGCCGCGATTCCAGCCGCCCACATCTGTGTGTACAGAGGGGCTGGCCGCAATTCCAGGGGGAGGTGGTGCGGGCGGGGCTGCTGCAGGCTCTGGGCCCCCCCCCTCCCCCGGCAGTCCAGGCCTCGGGGGGAGGACAGGCAGGGCCACTGTGGCGGGGGCCAGAGGCAGGCTGGCCGGAAAGCCGTGGCCCGGGCCCATCGCGGCTGTGGCCAACGGAGCTCTTTTCCTCTCGGGCCCCAAGTCCGTACCCCGGGCGAGAGCCGCTGCCTCCGCACCAGACCGCCCCTGAGGTCCTGGCCGGCCCCTCTGGGCCCCACCCAGTACGGGGCTGGATGAAACATGTGTTTGCCCGGTGTGGGCCAGATGGGACATGTGTGTTTGCCCGGTGTGGGGCCGGCCAGGACATGTATGTTTGCCCAATGCAGGACCAGCCAGGACATGCGTGTTTGGCCAGTTCGGGGCTGGACGGGAATCGCGGCCAGCCCCGGATGGCGGCAGCCCCTCTGTACACAGCAGACGTGGTCGGCTAGCTGCCTGAGCCCACGGAGGGCCTGGGCCTGCTGTCAGGGGCTCTGGGGGCCCAGTTTCCGGTTCTCCTTCTGAGGCCCCACCTGGCTCCTTCTCAGACCCCACTGGCCCCGGTCCTCTCTCCTCTGCCGCCAGTGCAGAGCCGGACAGAACATGCATGTTTGCCCGGTGCAGGGCCAGGCAGAGCATGTGTGTGTGTGTTTGCCCGGTGTGGGGCTGGATGGGACATGCATGTTTGCCCAGTGCGGGGCCGGACGGGACATGCTCTCTTGCAGGGAGCTGAATAAGGAGGAAGCCTGGCCCTCCAAAGGCTCCGGGGCCACAGCAAGCAGGGCTCTGGAATCCCCCACGGGCCTCAGGCCCTCTGGCTCCTCAGGTCCCTGCAGTGTCTCCCTAGAGACCTCAGTGCCCCCACAAGAGGGCTGAGGGGGTGGGGTGGCTTCCGGGCCAGCCAGGAGAGGAAGGACCGTGTCACCTCAAATATTACCTGAGGAAGTCGAGTTACTTGGTGGGGTGCAGGTCATACTCAGTGGAAGGCTGCCTAGTGCATGCAGAAAAGAGTGCTTGAGCACCCCAGTTCCCCGTGAGCCTCAGTTTTTTCATCTGCAAAATGGGGGCAATGAGCCACGGCGTCTGTAAGCAGCTGTTTGGCCCTGACACCCCCCCATGAATGACATCCCCAGGGGCTGTGGGAGCCAGAACGGGAGGTAGCCACGGGTCTGTGTGAGCCCGGCTGGGGCTGCGGGCTCTGCCCCCACTGCCTCCAGGGGTGGCAGGGGTGCATCAGCCCCTGGGCGGCAGCCACAGAGCCATTAGAGGGCCCCCTGGGCCTGGAGACCATCCACCTCCAAGTCCGGAGGCAGCAGAGGCCTGAGTGACGCGCCCAGACAGCAGGCAGCGCCCGTGCCGCTCACCGGCCCTCGGGGCTGGCTCCATGATCGATCGTCATTCTGCCCCAGAGGGGGCAGGTGTATCCCCAGTCACACAGCCAAAACGGCACAGTCTTTTTAAAATATATATTTTATTGATTTTTCACAGAGAGGAAGGGAGGGAGATAGTTAGAAACATCGATGAGAGAGAAACATCGATCAGCTGCCTCCTGCACGCCCCCACTGGGGATGTACCTGCAACCAAGGTCCATGCCCTTGACCAGAATCGAACCTGGGACCCTTCAGTCCACAGGCCACCACTCTATCCACTGAGCCAGACCGGTTTCGGCCAGAACAGCACAGTCCAGAGCACAGAAACGCCCCACCTCTGGCTTGTTCCTTCCCCACCCCCACCCCCGGGGACCCAGGCCCGCCATGCACAGATGCCCTCAGACCCCCCTGCAGGCAGGAGGCGACAGAGGGAGGTAACCCTGTCCCAGGGGCAGGGGTTTCCGCCTCACAAGCGTCCTCTCCCCACGAGGACTCCACGCGGCAAATGTCACCTCCGCCTGCCCAGCAGACGTCGGATGCCCCACGCCGTGGCTAGCGGAGGCTGGGCCAGAACGCCGTTCAGGCTGTGGGCCCCTGAGCCCAGGCCCGGTGCTGCTGCACCACCCTTCACCTCCTTCGGGGTAGGGGGGGTTCAGGGGGGCTCGCAGGACCCCTCCTTCCACAGGCACAGGGGGCAGGGAGGCCACAGGGCATGGTGAGCCAAGAGAGGGCTCTAACGGGAGAAGCCAGGCAGAGCAGAGCCCCTGCTCAGTTGGCAGCCACCCCCGAGCCTGGCCGCGCCCCCGGCTCCTTGGCGAGGCCTCAGCCGGACTCCGCAGGTACCAACACATCTGGACCCCATAAGCCTGCTGGGGGGCGCCCAGCGCTGAGCCGCTCAGACAGCCCCGGAGGACCGCGGGCTGGGCTGACGCAACCCCCACAACTTCAAGGGGCGCAGAGCCCCCGAGTCCCTGGACAGGGAGGAGGAAGGAAGCTTTGTGGCTCACATGGCCCTTCGGGTGCAGCCCTGGGGGCCCTCTGCAGCTACCCTCGCTCCTCACTGTTAGTGCCTGAGAGCGCCTCCCCCTCGGACTGTGAGCACCTCCAGGACAGGCGGCCCAGGTCTGGTTCATCCGTCTGTGAGCCCCCAGCGTCAGCCTTCCTGGGCCCTGTCACAACACAGGTGTCAGGCGACTGTTTGTGAAATGAATGAGTGAATGAGTGAGTGAGTGAGCGGATGAATGAATGGGAGCAAGCAGAGTCTCCAGGCGTCTCCCAGCGTACAGTCAGGGAAAGAGAAGCCTTCCCAGTTGTTTTATCATAAAGGATTTTTGTATCAGGAGCCGGTTACAGAGGAACTGGGAAGTCACAGAGGGAACCCCGAGGTCAGCAGAGACAGCCCTCCCCGCCCCCACCCCTGCCCCGAAGCAGCTCCCTCACTCGAGCTGGGACCAGTGGAGAAGGCGCTTTCCTAGAAGCTTGGGGAGAGTCCCCAGGCCTGGAGGCCATCACAAGGACGCTGCCCAGTGCAGGAGAGGCGCCCTGGAGCGTGGGGGTGGTCCCTCCGAGCCAGCCAGGCCTCTGAGGAGGGGGCGCAGCTGGCCTCAGAGTGGGGAGGAGAGTGAAGCTGGGACCGAGCGTCACTGCTGCCCGAAGAGCCCAGAAACAAACACAGACAGCCGATCGATGTTTATTTTTATTTTTTTAATATATTTTATTGATTTTTTCACAGAGAGGAAGAGAGAGGAATAGAGAGTTAGAAACATCGATCAGCTGCCTCCAGCACACCCCCCCACTGGGGATGTGCCCGCAACCAAGGTGCACGCCCTTGACCGGAATCGAACCTGGGACCTCTCAGTCCGCAGGCCGACGCTCCATCCACTGAGCCACACCGGTCAAGGCTCGATTGATGTCTTTGACAAGCTGGTGGGGAATCACTCTTTCAACATATGGTGACGGAAAGCAGACTGGATGTCCACAGGCAAAAGAACGAGACGGGACCTCTCTCCGCACACCAGCACCAAAGAGCTTCACGCAAAATGTATGTAAGAGCTAAAACTATGAAACTCTCAGAAGAAAAGACAGGAATTCATTTTTATAATTTCAGGTTAGGTAATGGCTTCTTAACTATGACACCAAAAGCACAAATCCGGCCCTCGCTGGTGTGGCTCAGTGGGTGGAGCATCGGCCTGCGGACTGAAGCGTCCTGGTTCGATTCCGGTCAAGGGCACATGCCCGGGTTGCGGGCTCAATGCCCAGTGTGAGGGGATTGAACTGTGACCCTCAACCTATAAACCGGGAGGTCACGGTTTGATTCCCGTCAGTGTGAGCTCAATCCCCGGTCGGGGGCGTGTGGGAGGCAGCTGATTGATGATTCTCTCTCATCATTGATGTTTCTACCTCTCTCCCCCTCTCCCTCCCTCTCTGAAGTCAATAAAAATAAAATAAAACACTGAGTCACCACTTCCTAACCATTAGGATGGCTGTCCTAAAGAAGACAGGCAGTGACAAGGGTCGGTAAAGATGTCAGACGCTGTAAGCCTCATACCTGGCTGAAGGGCGTGCAAAATGGTGCAGCCACTTTGGGAAACTGGAAGTTCCTCAAAAAGTTAACCATAAAATTACCAAGTGACCCAGAAATTCCCTTCCTAGGTGTACACCCAAGAGAACTGAAAACATGTGTCCACGAAAAAACATGCACATAAATGTCCATACTATAGTTTAGGAGGCCAATGTCTTATCCATTAGGCCACTGCATACTATCTATAATAATCCGTAATAAAAGCAGAATATGCTAATTAGACCAGACGTCCTTCCGGACGACCTTCCCGAAGAAGCCAGGGCTGTGAGGAAAGCCCGGGTCCCGGGTGCCAGAGGGAAGCTGGTGCCAGCAGCGGAGGAGGAAGACCTACTCTTGCACCAATTTTGTGCATCGGGCCTCTAGTCCTATCTAATAAAAGAGTAATATGCAGATTGACCATCACTCCAACACACAAGAGGGCTGCCCCCATGTGGTCAAAGATCCTGCCCCCATGTGGACATAAGATGGCCAGCAGGGGAGGACAGTGGGAAGTTCCAGGCCTGCAAGGGAGGGCAGTTGGGGCAATCAAGCCTGCAGGGGAGGGCAGTTAGGGGTGACCAGGCCAACAGAGGAGGAAAGTTGGGGGCAAACAGACTGGCAGGGGAGCAGTTAGACCTCAATTAGGCTGGCAGAGTAGTGGTTAGGGGGTGATCAGGCTGGCAGGCAGAAGCGGTTAGGGGCGCCGAAACCAGTTTGGCTCAGTGGATAGAGCATCAGACTGCAGACTGAAAGGTCCTGGGTTCGATTCTGGTCAAGGGCATGTACCTTGGCTGCGAGCACATCCCCAGTAGGGGGCGTGCAAGAGGCAGCTGATCGATGTTTCTCTCTCATCAATGTTTCTGACTTTCTATCCCTCTCCCTTCTGCTCTGTAAAAAATCAATAAAATATATATATAAAAAGAAGACGCGGTTAGGGGCAATCAGGGAGGCAGGCAGGTGAGCAGTTTGGAGCCAGCAGTCCTGGATTGTGAGAAGGATGTCCCAGATTGGAGAGGGTGCAGGCTGGGCTGAGGGACATCCCGTGCCTCCTGTGCACAAATTTCATGCACCGGGCCTCTAGTTGTTTATAATAGCCAAACGGTGGAAATGACCCAAACATCCAACAACAATGGAATGGTATTCAAGAATGAGAAGGAAGCACAGACACATGTGACCACATGGTCAGTGAGAAAGCCAGACAGAAAAGGTCACATGTTGTACAGTTGTGTTGATGTGAAATGTTCTGAGCAGATGACTCCATGGAGACAGGAGGTAGGCCTGGTGCCAGGGGAGAGCTTGCTGATGGGCACGGAGCTTCCTGTTGGAGAGTGGAGCGGTTCTGAATGCAGTGGTGACGAGAGCACGCTCTGAGCGTACGGAAAAAGTGAGGCAGATGTTTGGCATCTCGATAATGTTGTTAGTTTAAACATAGTACACGCTCCTCCCGTTTGGCTCGGTGGAGCTGTTGTTCTGGGCACGGTGGACGCCCTCCCCACTTCGAGGTCCGGGAAGCGGAAAGAAAAACTCCATGCGTGACTGCATTGGGTCCTGCCTGTGTGCTCTGTTCCGAGACACGTCGCTCTCGGACTCAGCGCCGACACGGGACCCGCTCTGGCAGAACCCCATCTTTCTACGTGTGGCCTCTCAACTGAGTCTTCGGTGGGTCCCGCCGCTGTTCCTGGGCATCTTCGCACTTAATAAAGGCCCGCTCTGCCCTGGGTTGTGGGTAAAGTCCGGCTGCAGAGCAGGGACAGGGGCTGGGGAGACATCAGGTTTGACCCCAGTTTGGTCTAAAGGCACAAGATGTGACCCTCTCTAAGCTCAAATACAGCATGGGGCAAAAGTTGGTTTATAGTGAAAGACAGATATATTCTTATATTGTTATTTATTAATTACTAGAGGCCCAGTGCACAAAATCTGTGCACATGGGGCAGGAGGTGTCCCTCAGCCCAGCCTGCACGCTCTCCAATCTGGGACCCCTCGAGGGATGTCCCGGTAGGATCAGGCCTAAATGGGCAGTCGAACATCCCTCTCACAATTCAGGACTGCTGGCCCCCAACTGCTCATCTGCCTGCCTCCCTGATTGCCCCTAACCGCTTCTGCTTGCCAGCCTGATCACCCACTAAGCACTCCCCTGCCAGCCTAATTTATGTCTAACTGCTCCCCTGCCAACTTCTCTCCTCTGCCAGCCTCATCACCCCTAACTGCCCTCCCCTGCAGGCTTGATCGCCCCCAACTGCCCTCCCTTGCAGGCCTGGTCCCTCCCAACTGCTCTCCCCTGCTGGAATGATTGCCCACAACTGTCCTCCCTTGCAGGCCTGGGACCTCCCAACGGCCCTCCCCTGCTGGCCATCTTGTGGTGGCCATCTTGTGTCCACATGGGGGTAGCCCTCTTGTGTATTGGAGTGATGGTCAATCTGCATATTACTCTTTTATTAGATAGTATTCTATTACTAGAGGCCTGGTGCACGAAATTCGTACACTGGGGGGGGGGTCCCTCAGTCCAGCCTGCACCCTCTCCAATCTGGGACCCTTCGGGGGATGTCCGACTGCCTGGTTGCCTGATTTCCCATAATCACTGTGCCTGTCAGTCTGATCACTCCCTAACGGCCCCCCTGCCAGCACGATAGACACCTAACTGCTCCTCTGCTGATCCAATTACCCCCAACTGCTCTCCCCTGCTGGCCATCTTGTGACAATGTTGGGGCGGCCATATTGTGATGACGTGGAGGGTGGCCATCTTGTGACAATGTGGTGGCGGTCATTTTTCTGACGATGTGAAGGTGACTCTTGTGGTGCCATCTTGCAATGACATGGTAGCAGCCATCTTGTGACAACATGAAAGCAGCCATCTTGTGATATGAGGGTGTGAGGGTCAATTTGCATATTGCCCTTTATTATATAGGATTTTCCATACAAGCTACTGTAAACCTACTTTTGCCCACCCCTGTGTTTAGGAAGAGTTCATTCTCCTGGAGTCTGGAAGGAAACAACAGGGGGAAATTGATGATGATGGTGATGATGGTGATGATGGTGATGATGGTGATGGTGATGATGAGGGTGATGATGGTGATGATGGTGATGATGGTGATGGTGATGATGGTGATGATGGTGATGATGGTGATGATGGTGATGATGGTGATGATGATGATGGTGATGATGGTGATGGTGATAGTGATGATGGTGATGATGGTGATGATGATGATAGTGATGATGGTGATGATGGTGATGATGGTGATGATGGTGATGGTGGTGATGATGATGATGGTGATAATGGTGATGGTGATGATGAGGGTGATGATGATGGTGATGATGATGGTGATGATGGTGATGGTGATGATGGTGATGATGGTGATGATGGTGATGATGGTGATGATGATGGTGATGGTGGTGATGATGATGATGGTGATGGTGATG
Source organism: Antrozous pallidus (assembly GCA_027563665.1). Lineage (NCBI taxonomy): Eukaryota > Metazoa > Chordata > Mammalia > Chiroptera > Vespertilionidae > Antrozous > Antrozous pallidus. Next base: position 116,342,486 of record CM050513.1, on the reverse strand, counting down.
ATGAGGGTGATGATGAGGGTGATGATGATGGTGATGATGGTGATGATGATGATGGTGATGATGGTGATGGTGATGATGGTGATGATGGTGATGGTGATGATGGTGATGATGGTGATGATGATGATGGTGATGGTGATGTTGATGTTGATGAGGATGATGGTGATGATGATGGTGATGATGGTGATGATGATGGTGATAGTGATGATGATGATGATGGTGATGATGGTGATGATGATGATGGTGATAATGGTGATAATGGTGATGATGATGATGGTGATGATGGTGATGATGATGGTGATGATGGTGATGATGGTGATGATGATGATGATGGTGATGTTGATGTTGATGAGGATGGTGATGATGATGATGGTGATGATGGTGATGATGATGGTGATGGTGATGATGATGGTGATGATGGTGATGATGGTGATGATGAGGGTGATGATGATGGTGATGGTGATGAGGGTGATGGTGATGATGGTGATGATGGTGATGATGATGCAGTAGCGACTAATTACTTTAGCCCTTCTTCTCAGCCAGGCACCACTGTCAGCACTTACATACATGATTGACTCACTTCTCACACTCACCCTTGAGGAAAGGGCTTTGTTGACTGCAAGATTTCAAAGCAATGGCTCTGTCAGGATGACCCATTTATGGTTAATGTCATTCTGACATCGGCCTTTTTTGTGGCGGTAGTTCATCCTCACCAGAGGACACTTTCTCCACTGATTTTCAGAGTGGAAAGGAGGGGGAGAGAGACTGAGAGAAGCATCGATGAGAGAGTGACGCATCGATTGGTTGCCTCCCACACCTGGCCCGACCAGGGCCAAGGATCAAGTCTGCACCTGAGGTACGTGCCCTTGACCAGAACTGAACCCACAGCCCTCAGTCTGTGGGCCGATGCTCTGTCCACTGAGCCAAACTGGTCAGGACTGCCATTGGCCTTTAACCAATTTCCACTTTTCCTGTTTGGCCCATCTGACTCCTGACTCCTCTGGTGAGGAGCACTAGGCGTGTGCTCTTGGACAATAATACCCCGTCCAAGAGCGGCCCCAGCCCTCAAGGCTGTGTCCCTGGAAACTGACCCTGGCCTCGGCCTCAGACCTCTGTCCTCAGCCGATTCTGCCCTGCCACCAGCTCTTCTCCTGCCTCTGCCCCAGCCTCGTCTTGGCGAGGTCAAGCCCCATCCCCTAGCTACCCTCCACATCTCAATTCTGCTCTGTCTCCCCCAACCCCTGAGTCTCCACATCCTGTTCCCTGTCCCAGAGAAGTCCTCACATGCCCAACGGCCATGTAAAGCCAAATAAACTTGATTATTTTCCCACCAGGAAACTCCACACCCTAGCTATGCCAGGAAAACAAAGCCTTTAAAAAAAAAAAAAATCAGAGTCAGGAAAAATACACACAAATGACTCCATGATGTTTTGGTAAAGACGGGAAAAAAGAAAAAAAAGCCCCCCCACAGGCAAACACAGCATTCCCCAAAATGGATTTCTGGCTGTTGTGAATCGGCCATAAACGGTCCCATTTCCAGGGGATCCGAGAGGAAACCGTCTGCACACGCTGCCTACTTTCCGTTTGGGTGTGAAGCGCGCCCTCCCCGGCCCGGCTGCAGGTCAGGCGGGAGGCGGAGGGAAAACAGTCCACCTGGAGAGAGGAGAAACCGGGCAGCATGCGGTCCAGAGCCCAGAAACTGCTGGAAGCCCTCCGCAGCCACCCTCTCCCACCACAGGGCCACGGCATTTCAGGGCAGGGGGGGGGGGGGGGGGCCCGGGGGCTGGCCCGGCTGCTACGCCCCGAGCCGCACCCCCGTTCCATTTTAAGATGGATGTAGGGTGTGAGAAACACTGAAATTAGCGCTGCTTAAAGAGGGGAAGACTTCGGCCCTCGCCGGTTTGACTCAGTGGGTAGAACGTCGGCCTGGAGACGAAGGGGTCCTTGGTTCGATTCCCGGTCAGGGCACACGTCCGGGTTTGGGGTTTGATCCTCGGGAGGAGGTGTGTGCACGAGGCAGCTGATCAGTGATTCTCTCTCATCATTGATGTTTCTCTCTCTCCTCCTCCCTTCCTCTCTGAAATCAATTTAAAAAAAAAAACACTTTTTTTAAAGAAGTTGCCAGGCCAGTTTGCTCAGTGGATAGAGCATCAGCTGGTGGACCAAAGGGTCCCAGGGTGGATTCTGGTCGAGGCCGCGGACCCCCGTTGTAAGCTCCTCCCAGTCCGGGCCCTGGTCAGGGCTCATGCCGGAGGCAGCCAATCCGTGCGTTTCTCTCACATCGATGTTTCTCTGTGTCTTTCCCTCTCTCTTCCACTCTCCCTAAAAACAATGGAAAGAGCCGAGACCGGTTTGGCTCAGTGGACAGAGCGTCGGACTGCTGACTGAAGGGTCCCGGGTTCGATTCCGGCAAGGGCATGTACCTTGGCTGCAGGCACATCCCCAGTAGGGGGCGTGCAAGAGGCAGCTGATCGATGTCTCTCTCTCATCGATGTTTCTGACTTTCTATCCCTCTCCCTTCCGCTCTGTAAAAAATCAATAAAATATATTTTAAAAAAAAAACAAAAAAAAACAAAAAAAACAATGGAAAGATATCCTCAGGTAAGGGCTTAGAAAAAAGAAGAAAAGAAGATAGAATTCTGCCCAGCCAGCGAGGCTCAGTGGCTGAGCAAGGACCTATGAACCAGGAGGTCATTGTTCAATTGCCAGTCGGGGCGCATGCCTGGGTTTGGGCTTGATCCCCAGTGCGGGGGGGCGGGGGGCACAGTGCAGGAGGCAGCTCATCAGTGATTCTTTCTCACCATTGATGTTTTCATCTCTCCCTCTCCCTTCCCCCCTGAAACCAACAACAACAAAATATATTTTTTAAAATATATTTTATTTTTTACAGAGAGGAAGAGAGAGGGATAGAAAGTCAGAAACATCGATCAGCTGCCTCTTGCACACCCCCTACTGGAGATGTGCCCACAGCCAAGGTACATGCCCTTGACCGGAATCGAACCCAGGACCTTTCAGTCCACAGGCCGACGCTCTATCCACTGAGCCAAACTGGTTTCGGCTTTTTTTTTTTTTTTAAGTAGAATTTTCTTTCTCCCCTCAGGCAAGAGGCAGAGGCAGGTAGTCAGGGCTCAGGCATTGAGCTGCTCCCCAAAGTCATCCGAACGCCTCAGGCTCCTGCTCCCGGCTCTGCTCCTCCACACTGTTTCCCATCGTCTGGTCCAAAGCAGCTGCTGCAGCTCCTGCCACTGCACCACACGCGGCCAGCAGACCGGACGCGAGGTCGCGCTTCGTGCCCTTGGCTGTGACCCCGTTGGCTGGCCTCACTCCCCTTCTTGGCAGTGGAGCTGCGAAAAGCAATCGTTGCTCATGTGAGGCGACAGGAACAGGGGTGACTTTTGGTGGTGGCCACACGGTGCAATACACAGGTCTTGTAACAGAAATCCACCCCACACCTGAAATCTGTATGTTCGTGTTGACCAGTGTCACCCCAGCCAGTGTAATAAATATTGAAAGAAGCAGAAGAAAAGAAAAAGTCCTGGCTGGTGTGGAGCATCGCCCCATGAACCAGAGGGTTGTGGTCCGATTCCCGTCAAGGCACATGCCCGGGTTTGGGGCTGGATCCCCAGGAAGGAGTGTGCAGAAGATAGATGCTCAGTGATTATTGCTTATCATTGATGTTTCTCTCTCACCCTCTCCCTCTTTGAAATCAATAAAAATGCACTGAGTGGCCAGATTATGCATTCAGAGATCATAATAATCTGGCCATTAAGTGTATATCCTATATAATAAAAGAGAAACATGCAAATGTGACCGTACCTTTGCTCCTGATTGGCTATGCTACCAGCCAATCAGGAGTGGGGGTGGGGCCAAGTGGCGTGAGCGCCGGCCCCGGGGGTGGAGATGAAACAGTGGTGGTGGGGAGCCCCCAGCCCCCGGGTGCTGTGAGGGGAAGCAGCAGCAGCAGCAGCAGCAGCAGTGGTGCCTGCGGCAGGGAGCGCCCGGCCCACGGGCGCTGTGTGCAGAAGTGGCGGCGAGCACCCAGCCCCTGGGGCCGGGTGGTCACAGGCAGCCAGGTCTGAGCTGAGCAGGGTGATGGCTGGGTGCCCAACTCGCCAGAGGCTTTAGGCCTTAGGCAGGCTGGGGGTGAGCCATCAGTTGGACATCCCCTGAGGGCTCCCAGTATGTCAGAGGGGACGGGTTGGGTTGAGGGACCACCCACCCCCAGTGCACAAATTTGTGCACCAGGCCCCTAGTCCTATATAATAAAAGGCTAATTTGCAAATTGTCCCTTGACCAGGAGTTCAGCCAGCAGGCAGGCTGGCTAACTGCCCATGTCCCCTCCGCCTGGCCAAGCTGGCCGGACCCCACCAGTACATGAACTCATGCACCGGGCCTCTAAGTGGCCAGATTATTATGCGTTCAGAGATCATAATAATCTGGCCACTCAGTGTATATTGAAGAGAAACCACTGATGGGTGGGGAGTAAGGTGTCCAGCTATAACGTCTGTTGCTGTAACGTCTGCTGTACGAGACAGAGGTGGGTGTTGGGAGAAAGCGGCCATGTCTCCACAGAGGGGTCCTGTGGGAAAATGAGGCCAGTCTATGGCAAAACTTCCCAGAATGCCCTGAGCTGAATCATGAAGAATGTCGCGTTTTGTTTTGTTTGGCACTCACCAGCATCGTGGGCACAGTGCCACCTTGCTGTTAGTCCAAATCCATGTCCCGGAACAAAAATATAATGGTTTTTGGATTTTGCCTCTCGTTCCAAGGGTAGGCTACGTAGCCAGACTGCTCAGGTTTGACTCTGGGCTTCCTTCCTACATACACGCCACATGGCGCTGGGCAAGTTCCTGACCTACACGCGCCTCCATTCCCCCATCTGTAAAATGGGGGAACTAGTCCTGCCTCATGTGACTGTTGTGAGATTGCATGTGGAGGGGCCCGGCACCGTTCGGCTCCGCCCCTGAGCCTGCGGTCCCCTCTCTGAGGCTCCGTTTCCTCATCTGTAAAAGCAGGGGTGCATGGCTGCAGACGCTCCTCCCCTCTCTGCGCACACGCCACCCTCCCATCAAGGTGTGGAGCTTAGTTCTAGCCCCGGGAGTTGGGTCTGCACCGAGGGCAAAGAGGCAGGGCCGCTCGGGCCTGACCGTAAGGGAGCAGGCAGCCTCCACGTCCTCCCGCTCGGAACCAGCGCCGAGTTGTGGGGGAGCCCACACGCAGGACGAGTGAGGCTCCCCGCGCGGGAGTGAGCCTCCCGGGAACCGGGTCCTGCGGGCAGCCCCTGTCTCAGCTGAGGCCAAATTGTGAGCTGTGAGCCCTGGCCGGTTTGGCTCAACGGACAGAGCAGTGGTCGGCAAACTGCGGCTCACGAGGCACATGGGGCTCCTGAGCCGCGGTTTGCCGCTCTGTTGCCTAATGAGTTTGCCGACCACTGAATAGGGGCTTAATCCCAAGGAACAACAACAGCCTGTAATTATTGGAATCGAGAGTCTAGGTCGAAGTTTGCCGACCACTGGCATAGAGAATCAGCCTGCGGACTGAAGGGCCCGAGGTTTGGTGCCGGTCAAGGGCACAGACCTAGGCTGCAGGCTCGATCCCCAGTCCCGGTCAGGGCACATGGGGGAGGCACCCATCAATGTGTGTCTCACATGGATGTTTCCCTCCATCTCTCCCCTGCCTCCCGCTCTAAAAAAGTCAACGGAAGAGTGTCCTCAGGTGAGAATTAACAAAACAAAGCAAAGGGGGAAAAAGACAGAAATATGGGACTGTGAGTAGCAAACGATCTGTGTTAAGCCACCACACGGGAGGGGTTTTCCTGAGAGACGAGGCCCACAGACCATCAATTTGGAGAAGTGGGGTGGCCCCGTGGCCTGGGGCAGCCGTGGCGGAAATCAGTGAGGTGCGGGCTGGGCGCAGGGAGGAGCCTGCCACCGGCTGCGGGGGGAAAAGGTCTCGGGTTCGAGGGAAGCGGACACTGGCTTCACTCTCACTGGCGAGGGAGGAACCCCCACGGGAAGGCTGCGGGAAGGGCCCAAGCATGACACCCAACACCGGACAGGACATGGGAGCGGTCAGGGAGGCCCCTATGCTGACAGCGTGGAGGATGAGGACAGGGCGGGCCACACCGGGCTGCACTGGAGAGCAGCGAGGACAGAGCGGGGTTAGAGGGTGGCGGGGGGGAGGCAGGCTGTGTAACACCGAGAGCGAGTGGCGCCCCGGTTCCGTTGGGAGGATGTGACAGCTGGTCTGTCGAACTCCCCGGGCTGGCCGGGAACAAGGCCTGCGTGCAGAGCGAACAGGAACGGTGCCTGGTCCCTGTGACGGGCAGGGCCGCTGAGCTGGGGAGCTGACACAGGAGCAGAGTTGGAGTCCCTGGGCCCCCCTGAGGCCTTTGGAGGGCCTCCAGATTCCACCAGAACTCAAGGCCGGCCCTGAGGTGGGGCCGTCACTTTAGGGTTCGTAACACCAAGCAAAGCTGTTTCGGGGTGAGATGAGCAACGGAGAGGGTGTGCATGGGGAGGGTGTACATGGGGAGGGTGTGCATAGGGAGGGTGTGGGATGGGGAGGGTGTGGGGTGGGGAAGGGGTGGGATGGGGAGGGTGTACATGGGGAGGGTGTGGGGTCGGGAGGGTGTGGGACAGGGAGGGTGTGGGATGGGGAGGGTGTGTGATGGGGAGGGTGTGGGACGGGGAGGGTGTGCATGGGGAGGGTGTGTGGTGGGGAGGGTGTGGGACGGGGAGGGTGTGGGATGGGGAGGGTGTGGGACGGGGAGGGTGTGGGACGGGGAGGGTATGCATGAGAAGGGTGTGGGATGGGGAGGGTGTGCATGGGGAGGGTGTGGGATGGGGAGGGTGTGGGACGGGGAGGGTATGCATGGGGAGGGTGTGGGACGGGGAGGGTGTGGGACGGGGAGGGTATGCATGGGGAGGGTGTGGGACGGGGAGGGTGTGGGACGGGGAGGGTATGCATGGGGAGGGTGTGGGATGGGGAGGGTGTGGGACGGGGAGGGTGTGGGACGGGGAGGGTATGCATGGGGAGGGTGTGGGATGGGGAGGGTGTGGGACGGGGAGGGTGTGGGACGGGGAGGGTATGCATGGGGAGGGTGGGGACGGGGAGGGTATGCATGGGGAGGGTGTGGGACGGGGAGGGTATGCATGGGGAGGGTGTGGGACGGGGAGGGTATGCATGGGGAGGGTGTGGGACGGGGAGGGTGGGGGACGGGGAGGGTGTGGGACGGGGAGGGTATGCATGGGGAGGGTGTGGGACGGGGAGGGTATGCATGGGGAGGGTGTGGGACGGGGAGGGTATGCATGGGGAGGGTGTGGGACGGGGAGGGTGTGGGACGGGGAGGGTATGCAATGGACGTGGAGCTCTAGTTCCAGTGGTTTCCGAGCAGAACGGCAGCAACGCTCAGCTGCCTGTGGCCAAACCCCGGAGGGAGGAGCTAGAAGGGGAACTGCCAGGTCTGAAGGAGAATTAGGAGGAAATATAAAGGAGCTGAGACGAGCAGGCTTCAAACCTGAACTACATTGTAATTTCATGTTTCAAACTGTGGGGTCAATTTCTTTTATAATCGATGCTGAAATGAAAGCTTTAAACACATCCTCGTGCCTGGGACCGAGCCGGGCGGGCGGCTCTTCTGCGTCGATATTTAAACCAACGCCATCCGGTGCCTCTGTCTGCGGCCGTGCGTCAGTGCGGCAGGTTCTCACCTGCAAAATTTTAAAAATATGTATTTTTATTGATTTTTAGAGAGAACGGGAGAGGGGGAGAGAGAGAAACATCAATGATGAGGGAGAATCATTGATCGGCTGCCTCTTGCACGCCCCCTACTGGGGATCAAGCCAGCAACCCGGGCCTGTGCCCTTGACCGTAATCGAACCTGGGACCCTTCAGTCCACAGGCCGAGGCTCTATCCACTCAGCAGAACCTGGATAGGGCTTTGCCGAAACCGGTTTGGCTCAGTGGACAGAACGTCGGTCTGCGGACTGAAGGGTCCCAGGTTTGATTCCGGTCAAGGGCATGTGCCTTGGTTGCGGGGAGGCAGCTGATCGATGTTTCTCTCTCATCGATGTTTCTAAGTCTCTATCTCTCTCCCTTCCTCTCTGTAAAAAAATCAATAAAATATATATTTTTTAAAAAACTGGCTAGGGCTTTACCTGCAAATTAAACTCTGTTTCCGAAAAGAGCTTAACAAGCAGAGCAAGTGACCCCAACAGTGACCAGGGCATCCGGGAGGCTGAGACGACCAAAAGCTACCAACAGGGGGTTTCCAGGTGCCCATCATTTTTTTCCGGTGCAGCCACAATATCGTTCCCCAGAGAACATGGTCTGTGCATCCAACAGGGGACTCTGAGGGCTCCGGGGCGAGTTTCTGTGAGCTTCCTCCGGAGTGTCGATGGGCACGTGGAAATGGACAGGTCAGTTCCGGCTCCCAGGGTCCCGGGCATGTTGCAGCTGTCCTCACCTACCCTTTTTAAAATATATATATATGTATATTTCTTTATTGATTTCAGAGAGGAAGGGAGAGAGAATCACCGATCGGCTGCCTCCTGCACGTGCCCCCCCCCGAGGATCCAGCCCGCAACCTAGGCATGTGCCCTTGACCAGAATCAAACCCAGGACCCCTCAGTCCACAGGCCGATGCTCTATCCACCGAGCCAAACCATCCAGGGCTCACCTACCTTTTTTTGTTTAATCCACACAACCACCTCCCCAAGCTGTCATACATATCCCCCCCATTTTAGAGATGAGGCTCTTGAGGCTCAGAGAGGTGGCCACACCGGTGGTCCAGCTTTGAACTCCTGGCTCTGTGAGGATAAAATTCCTGCTCTTTCAACCACACCAGGGAGTCCCAACCTGTCTCGCTGCCACTACCCAGAGGCCCCCCAAAAAAGGTCCCTGAGCTCAGATGGGGATGAGCCTGCATGGCAAATGCCATCCTTCATATATGACGATGCAGAAAACTACAACACTCATCTGTGCCAACGAGCAGGGTGTGCTGGGGGGCCCCGCGAGCGCAGCCCAGGACTACGGTGAACGGGCGCCCGATGAACAGGGCCATCTCCGGGAGCAGCGGGGCGGGGCGGGGGATAAGCCCCATCCGGGCGCACCCCTCCAGGGGTGGGACCTAGGGATGGAGGGACCCAAGGACCAAGGACCTCGCGCAGCCTCGGGGAGCCCTTTCCCGGCTCGAGGGCGCCCCCTGGAGGCCCAGCCAGCAGCAGGCGCGGACCGGCTCTGCGCGCCCCCCCTCCGATCTCAGGGTCCAGGGCGCCGCCCCTCCCTGCTCCCCCTGCTGCTCGGGTCAGCTGCAGGGCACAGGTCATACTCCCCAGCTTCCCGGCGGGACCCAGGCAACGCGCACCCTCCTACCAGCCCCTCTGCCCCGCGCCCCGTAACCCACCCAGGGCCAGACCTCCGGGCAAGATGGGCTAAGCCGGTGCCGTTGCCTGGGCCAGGGCGGCCTTCCTTGACCAGGTGCTGGCTGGGGTGGCGTGTGAGGTCAGGCAGCCGCTGGGCGAGGCTCCCATCCGGTTCACCTTCCCCTCCCCACTTTGAAACGCCCCTTTACACTGGGGTCTATCCCTGGACTCCCAGCCACCACCACCCCCAGCCACCACCCCCCTCAGGGCCACTCTGCCTGGGAAAGGAGGCGTTTCCTCCTGCAGGGGTCACAATAGGACCTCAATGGGGTTTGGAGCTCTGCCCTTCCCCCAAACCTCACCCCCCCCCCCCCAAGTCCCGCTTCTGTTTCCCTGACCAGAAGGAAACTTCCCCTAGCCTTTGGTTCCCCAGCTGGCCTGAGGGTTAACAGTCAGCACAGCTTAACCAGGGAGAAGCACACAAAGCATTTAAAAATGAGGACCGAGCCCTAGCCGGGGTGGCTCAGTGTGTAGAGCATCGGTCTGCGGACTCAAGGGTCCCAGGTTCGATTCTGGTCAAGGGCATGGACCTTGGTTTCGGGCACATCCCCAGTGGGGAGTGTGCAGGAGGCAGCTGATGGATGGCTGTTTCTCTCTCATTGATGTTTCTAACTCTCCCCCTCTCCCTTCCTCTCTGTAAAGAAATCAGTAAAATATATTAAAAAGAAAAATGAGCCGAAACCGGTTTGACTCAGTGGATAGAGTGTCAGCCTGCAGACTGAAGGGTCCCAGGTTCGATTCCGGTCAAGGGCATGGACCTTGGTTGCAGGCACATCCCCAGTGGGGGGTGCGCAGGAGGCAGTTGATCCATGTCTCTCTCTCATCGATGTTGCTGACTTTCTATCCCTCTCCCTTCCTCTCTGTAAAAAAATCAATAAAATATTTTTTTTAAAAAAAAGAAAGAAAGAAAAATGAGGACTGAAATGAGCGATCAGGGCCCCAAGCTCATGCACCTTCTGCCCAGAGAGCAACGCGCTTACGGGGCTGTGAGGAGACGAAGAGGCTGGGGCGGGGAGTGAGTGTGGGACGATGACCAGCCAGTGCAGGGGGGCTGACAGACGGGGTTCCTCCCTGCGGTCTGCTGGGGGGACCATCCGTCCTCCACAAGCATCCCTGGTGACGGGAACGCTCTCCTCCAGGTGCGGGGCGGGGCGGGGGGCCTTCAGCTCCCAGTCCTCAGCTCAGAGTCCTCAGCGCCCGAGTTTGGGGAGACGAGTTCTGAACCCCTCACCAGGAGGGCGTTCCCTCCGCACTCAGGCCTCTGGCCCCAGCCAAGCAGAGAGGCCCTGACTGGTGAGCTGGGATGCGGGAGGGGACAGTCAGCCGGCGCCCTCCCCGCGGTCCCCCGGCCCGCAGAGGAGGCGAGGGCACGCGTGGCTGCGTGACTGGGTGGAGGAAGTCTGTCTCTCTCTGGGTTCATCGTTTTTCTTTTCTTTTTTTTAACATATTTGTATTGATTGCAGAGAGGAAGGGAGAGGGACAGAGAAATAGAAACATCAGTGATGAGGGAGAATCATGGGTCGCTGCCTCCTGCACGCCCCACGCGGGACTGAGCCCACACCCCGGGCCTGCGCCCCGACCGGGATCGAACCGTGACCTGCTGTTCACAGGCCAACGCTCAGCCCCTGAGCCCCAGCGGCCGGGCTGCTTGTAGTTTGGACAATGACGAGTGAAGCGGCTGTGAAGCGAGTGTGCGGGGGTTCCCGGCGGGTTTTGTGGAGTGTTTTGTTTGCCTGTTTCTGTGTGCGGGGTTCTGAGTGGTCAGTGTGGGGTGAATAGGTGGGAAGCCACATTTAGCTTTGTGAGAAGCTGCCAGCCGTCTTCCATCCTGGCTCACTCTGCGTTCCCACCAGCACCAGAGTGTCTGCTGCCCCCCATCGCACCAGCATTTGGGATTCTTAAATTTAATTTTAGTTCAGCTCCGTTTCGTTTTTGGCTTTAACAGGTGTGTTGTTTTAATTTGCAAGTCCCGCGTCTGTACGGTGCTGGCCGTCTTTCCGTGTGCTGTTTGCCATCTGGATGGCATCGCTGGCCCATTTCTAAACTGGGCAGTTTGTTTTCTTATTGTGCCGTCAGACGATTCCTTGGCATGTTTTGGGTGTAATTCTTCATCAGCTCTGGTTTGCCAATATTTTCTTCCTGCCTGTGGCTTGCCTTTTTTTTTTTTTATTCTCCTGATGAAGTTCTGCTTTTAGAACTTCACCTTGTCCGCTCACTCCGCGTCTATGAGCAGCAGGAAGGCTGTGTTGGTCTCCATGGCTCTGGTTCCCTGTCTGCTCCGTGGGTTTGAACTTGACCGGATGGAAAGGATACATGGATGCAGCCTCTAACATCCTCATACCTCCCACCTCCAGGGTGGAGACGAAGAGCAAACGGCTTAGTGTTTCTAAAGCCGTTGGAACCGTCTTGAACATGCTAAGTGCTCAATTACCTCAGATGATTATCATCACAAGCATTCCGTCTTTAACAGCTTGATGGACTCCATCCTTCCGCCTTGCTCTTCCTTCTCAGGATTCCCCCAGCTACGTTCACACGGTCCCTTTCAGGAGGAGTCATTTTGATTAATTGCTTTCAGTATCCTATTTGGATTTTATTAAATGCATAAGTGATTTAGAAAAAACAAACATTTTACTAAGGTTGGGTTTTGTAATCTAAGAATAATGCCTGCTTCTTTTTTTAATCGAAGTATTCCGTTATGTCCCTTTTCTTCACTTAGAACTTATCAATCCTTGCTAAATGTATTTCCTAACATTTTCCTTCCTTTTTATTTTTAAACTTATTTTCCATCACCATTCATCCCTCCTACACTGTACCCCACCTCCCCCCATCGCCCTCCCCTCCAACCACCACTCCTTTGCTCATGTACGTGATTCTCTCTCTCCCTCTCTCTCTCTCTCTCACTCTCTCTCTCTCTTTTCCCTTTGTTGCTCACCCCTATCTCCCCCCACACACACTTCTTTTTTCTTAAATGCTATTATGAATGAGGTCTTTTCATCAGAGACATGTTTCAAGTGATTGCTCTATATCTATAAGGTATATACAGGCAATTGGTTTCCGTAATAGACTTTCTTTTTGGAGCAGTTTCAGATTCACAGCAAAATGGAGAGGAACATACCGAGATTGAAAACGCCCCCCCCCCCACACACACACACGCAGTCTCCCCATGACCACTGTTCCCCACCAGAGCGGCTGATTGGTTACAACTGCCAGACCTACGATGACACGTTATTGTCCCCCAAAGTCTATGAGGGGCCACGCTTGGTGGGGTACATTCTACAGGTATGGACGAATGTATAATGACGTGTCCACCGTTATAATACCATAAAGACTAGTTTCACTTGACTCTTAAATGTCAATGTTTTTAAATCTCCTTAAAGTTTTTACTTATTTTTCTACGTGATTCTCTCAGCTTTTCTGGGGAATGATCTGAAAACAGAATTTGCCTTTGTGTTTCCCACACTTACGCACCCTTCTCTGCGCTCCTGTCTAATGCAAGGTTGGCTCCCCCAGCGCAGCACCACAGAGCCGGGGGGGGGCCCAGAAAACCCCTGCCCTGCTCCCGTGTGACAGGACGGCTTCTGGGGTCTCACCCGTGAAGATCATGCTGGCTGCGGTAGCACATATTTACATGTTTCGTCATGTGAAAGTGTCACAGAGAACCGGAATAAATCAAGCAATGCTCAGAGAGTTTGGAGTCACACTTCATTCACCGGTGGGCTCAGAGAAAATGAATTCAAATTCTAAGCAAAGCTACAAGCAGAACTTTCCATCTTATTAAAGAGCCAGCCCTGTGTGCACCTAGTGGTTATCTCGCCGCTGGCCTTGAAAACAACACTGTTCTATCCAATTAAAAAATTCACGTGGCATGGCACTGAGAGTATGGGCGTATCTAGTCTCTGGTTTTCAAGGTAGTTCAGCTAAGTTTATCTTCCTCATTATTCAAGCAGGCTAAAACCGGCTAGAAAGCAAAGTTATTTATTTATTTATTTTTAGAATAAGAGGCTGTCTTTTTTTTTTTCTTTAAATACCTTTATTTTCCAAATTAATTAACATGATAATACATGATATTTTAAAAACTTATAAGTGGGAAGCCTGTCTTATAAATGCCATATTATGATTACTTGAATGATTCAAGAGTAAATTAGTAAAATGTCCAAAAACAAAAGCTAGAGGAGCACACATATGTACAACAACAAACAGATTTTCAGCCCTCAACTACAGTAAGGATTTGCAGAGAGGTTATTAAAGTAGTGGATGATGAATTGAAAGGTATTCCAAAAAAAGAAAAGAAAGAAAGGTACTCCAGACCACAGATTGTCTCTATGTCCAGTCTTTCTTCTTTTGTCATAGACAACTAACTGGATAATATGCTCACCCCTAATTATATCACATATGTTCTTCATTCATTCTAAGCAGGTTCTGGTTTTTCAGGTGTTTTTCAATAAGAACACTACTTGTCTGACTTTTGCAAAATTCCTTCCATAAAGAACATTAAGAATGCTCTGGCTGGTGTAGCTCAGTTGGTTCAGTAATATCCTATGTACCAAAAGGTCACTGTGATTCCCAATCAGGACACATGCCCTGGTTGTGGGCTTGATCCCCAGTAGGAAGCAGATGATCAATGTTTCTTTTCTCACATCAGTATTTCTTTCTTTGTCCTTCCTCTTTCTCTGAGACCAGCCACTGGCCTCCATTGTTGGAGAATTCAATGGCATTGACACAGCCGAAGTGGCCGAGGAGGTCCTTCTTGTAGAGGTTCCGGCAGCCCCGCAGGCGTCTCCTCTGAAAGTCCTGAGTGAGCAGGGGGTCTCCATGCAAGCCCCGCTGGGACAGGAAGCCCACCACTGACCTCATGCTGCCCCCCAGGCCAGCTCTCCTCTTCATCCTGGAACCGCCGCCACCGCTCGCGCCGCGCCCCTCCCCGGGCCCCCCCGCGGCCGCCGCCGCTCCGGCCCGACCCCCCCCCCCCCCCCCCCCCCCCCCCCCCCCCGCGCTGCGCTCCGGGCGGCGCTTTAACCCGCCATGGCAGCCGGAGCACGGTCAAGAGGCTGTCTTAAATAGCAGAGAATTCCAAACAGTAGTTTTACAAAATAGGGTTTAGCCTTCTCAAAAGCATAAAATCTGTCCCCATGGTCACAAAGTCTTCTTCTGACATTAGGACTCGATGTTGGGTTTCATCAGATGCCCCCTGAGCACCTGTGGAGACCCTCCTTCGATGTTTCTCCCACAATCGGTACATATGGTGAAGGCTGGGCTTCTCCACATTCAGTAATGAGGCTCAGAGAGGTGGGTCGCTGGCCCAGGTCACACAGCGGGCGGGTGACAGAGCTACGTCTCTCCCCTAGAGGCCATGCCCTTGGCCCAGCCCCCAATCCTGTCTGCTCTGAACGCTTGTGACCTGCAGCTCCTGAGACATCTCAGCCCGGGGCCCTGCCCACAGTCCACATAGCTCTGTAGCCCCCGTGCCCCCATTCTCATGCAGGAGAAGCCAACCCAGCTCAGCGGCCACCCACGTCCCACCCATGAACACAGGTTAAAGCCACAGGACACAGGCCAGGGGTGAGTGGCGGGTACTGGGCAGGCCCAGGGTCACAGGCCCAGGAAGACAGAAGAAAGACATTGTTCTTCCCTTCTCCCAGGCTCGATAACACAGGGAGGAGCACTGGGTGGGTTTGAAGCGGGCACAGAGACAGTCTGCGGGCATCTGGGCTCCGATGAAGAGCCTCAGGCTTTGATTCAAGTTCAGCCTGGCCTTGCCAGGTGCCCGCCCGCGCCTTGCCGTGAGACCCGACGGGCCTGTGCCTCTGGGTGCTGAGGGAGGCACAGAGGCCTGTGAGGAAGCCCCTGGGCAGGGTGGGGGATTGGAGGGGAGGGGGAGAGGGAGACGGGCTGGCTCACAAGACAGGCAGCAAGGGGGGAGCTGGTCTGGTGCCAGCTCCAGGCCCTGCCTCCCGGGCCCCCACCTGGAGCAGCGGGGCCCAGAGGTGCCTGAGAGCCCGGAGGACAATAACTACTGAGACTCTGCCCTGGGCCACCCGTTTTGCATGCTTTGTCTCATTAAATCTAAATTAACTTACGGTGATTAAATCCTCTTCCTACCTGCAAGAAGACAGGGTCTTCTCAGTTTTGGGTGCTCTACACACCGTCTCATTACCCCATTGTACAGATGAGGAGCTTGAAGCCGAGGAAGGGCAATAACTTACCCAGGGTTGGGGGTACGGGGGCAGAGAGGGATGGCGGGCAGGCCGGGGTCCCCTGCCTTTGACGGCAGTGTTCGTATCTCAGCCTTCGACAGGTTTGCTGAGACCTGTTAGGTCACTGTGTGGCTTTGCCGTCCTGTCACCAGTTGGCCAGGCCAGTGACAATGAACGTGGGGGGCGGGGAGCCCTCTCCCTAGCTGAGAGCCTCTGGAATTGGACCCCATCCTACATGGAACAAACTGAGGCCCCAGGGTAAGTGGTGGAGGTCAGATTCAGGGGGAGCTGCCTGGCACTGCTCCAGAGGGTGGCCTCATTCCATGCGGGAAGAAAAGGCCGTGTCTTTTCAGTGTTTTCACCCATTCTCCAATCGTCCGCCAGGGGGCGCTGGATAACAAGGCTGTGGCTGGCGCTCTGCAGAGAGATCTCTGTATGGCCGGCCTGGGGGTGGGGTCTCCCTCAGGGCCCATGGCTCCTTCCCTGTGATGCTCACCTGCATCTCCCCCAGCTCACCAGGGGTCCAGCCGTCCCCCAGGCACCACGTTCGGTCCCGGGATGCCTCGCCTGTGCTGATGGAGGTTACACATCTGGCCTTGACCCCTCGACTGGCACCTGGGTGGTCCGGCAGCCTCTCATGGGGCCGGTTGGGCTCTCAGCCATGCCCCCGCTCCTCTCCTCTGCCATCTCCAGAACTCCTCTTCCTTCTCCATCTTCCCTCTAACATCAGAGGCTGCCTGTGAGGTCGTGGGCTGCTCACAGGTT
Organism: Antrozous pallidus; assembly: GCA_027563665.1. Lineage (NCBI taxonomy): Eukaryota > Metazoa > Chordata > Mammalia > Chiroptera > Vespertilionidae > Antrozous > Antrozous pallidus. The sequence continues at coordinate 116,326,105 of CM050513.1, read as the reverse complement.
CACGGGGACCTGCAGCCTTTTCTCCTCCTCGATGCCCCCCTCTTTCTCTCTATAACCACCTGTTTGGGGGCCGGAGACGCCGGGGTCTTCAGCTCCTGGAAGGCGGGCCCCCGGAGGCCTGGGTGGGGTGCCAGTGCACAGGAGCAGGTCCCCGTGGACCGTCTCCACAGTCAGATGGAAACGGACTCAGCCAAGGTCACCCTGACGCCGGCACTGTGCGCTCTCCTCTGCCGACTCCCGCCGGTGGGGGATCGGAGGCTCTGAACCCCGGAGGCCTGGACACGGAGGGGTGGGTGCCGTGGGGAGCAGGCTCTGCCCGTCAGCTGTGCCCTGAGGGTCCCCACTCCCGCTGTTCCATGGGTGACCACATGCCCTCCCCTCCTCACAGCAGAACCCCCACCCTCCCAGCGTTAGGTTCCCTCATCCTGATCACTGCCTCTTTCCCATCCCACACCCTGTCCCCAAAACCTCTGGGAAGCGAGGAGGTGCCCCCAAAGGCTCACCGCACCCCGTCCCCTTCCTCCGGATTGAGGCTGGGACAGGGTGACCTGAGAGAGGCAAGACCCGCCCCCCCCCCCCCCCCCGCAGGCGCCAAACTGAAGGGGGCGCCGAAAAGTACTGATCGGGACCGACAACCCCGGTCACAGCGGCGGGTGATCCGAACAGACATTTCTCCGACACGCAGAGCCACGGTTCGGGGAAAGGTGCTCGAGGCCGCTGACCATCAGGGAAACGCAAATCAGACCCACAGCGAGACACCCACCCACCCATCCACCCACCCCTCCGGCTCCCCGCCCCCCGCCGGCCTTTCCCCGAGGTGCCTGTCATCCACCGGAACCCGCGGCCCGGCTGGGCGGGACGGCGGTGAGCTGCCGTGGGAAGCGGTTTGACAGCTGCTCGGTGAGTGAACACGAGTGACTGACCCCGCAATCACACGTGTGGGTGTATCTCCAGAGCAACGAAGCATGGCCACACGGGACCCTGTACACAGATGTCACAGCATGAGTCCTAGCGGCCCCAACTGAAACACGCTCAACGTCCATAAACAGGTGACGAGGGGACGAGGCGTACGTCCTATCCAGACCGTGGTTTCTTTGCTGTTACTTTTTTTCCTTTCTTTCTTTCTTTCTTTTTTTAATTGATTTCAGAGAAGAAGGGAGAAGGAGAGTGAGCTAGAAACATCAATGATGAGAGAAAGTCACTGATCGGCTGCCTTCTGCACTCCTCCTTCTGGGGACCGAGCCCACAACCTGGGCATGTGCCCTTGACAGGAATCAAACCCGGGACCCTTCAGTCCACAGGCTGATGCGCTATCCACTGAGCCACACCGACTAGGGCCAGACAATGGTTTCTTTTCTTTTTTAAAAAAATATATTTTATTGATTTTTTACAGAGCGGAAGGGAGAGGGATAGAGAGTCAGAAACATCAATGGGAGAGAAACATCGATCAGCTGCCTCTTGCACGCCCCCCACTGGGGATGTGCCCGCAGCCGAGATACATGCCCTTGACCGGAATCGAACCCGGGACCCCTCAGTCCGCAGGCCGACGCTCCATCCACTGCGCCACACCGGTCAGGGCCAGACAATGGTTTCTAACACCACACTCTCCAACAGAGGGAACCAAGGCTCCTTGGAGAAACGACTGCTCTGGGCCTGGGGCAGGAAAGACGCAGAATGAGCCTGGAGCACATGTAGTGCCAGAAACCAGCAAACGAGGAAGTGCTGAACCACACACCTACCGTGTTCAGGGACACAGGCCAAGGGATAGAGCTACCGATGGCCAAAGACGGAACAATGGGAGACAGGAAGAAAGAACTGGAATATAGCACAAAGTAGGAAAAGGTCTAAACTATATACCCATAAAAATAAAAATATGAAGGGGGTAGGGGAGGTCAATGGGGGGAAAAATGAGACATATGTATTACTATTTGTAATACTTTAAACAATAAAAAAAGAGAGAGAGAAAATAAAAATAAAAATACGCCCATAAAAATAAAAGCATGCCTGATATAAATGAACTAGAGGCCTGGTACACCAAATTCGTGCATGGGGGGAGGGGGATATCCCTCAGCCTGACCTGCATCCTCTCCAATCCAGGAGCCCTCAGGGGATGTCCTACTGACAGCTTAGGCTCACTCCCCATGGTTCTCTGCTCTCTGCGGGGCCTGCCTGCTCCACACCTTGGCAATGGCCAAGCAGGCCATGCTGGGAGCTGCCTCCTTCCTACCGTCAATCTTCACGGAGGCCATGAGGTTGATTTGCATACTCACTCCTGATTGGCTGGTGGGTGTTGCGAAGATAAGGTCAATTTGCATCTTTCTCTGTTATTAGTGTAGGTGACTGAGTAGGTAAATAGAGCGAGGACACCCATCTCCCCAGCAGAAGCGTTCCAAACTGCTCATGTGGACACTCCGGCCTCCAGGAGGGGGAGCAGAATCCCCACTCCAGTGTGGCTGCGCGTAGAAACGTCTCCCGAAGGAGCTGGGTCCTTTCAAGAAGTCCATCAGGTGTGCCCCATTATTAGACCCGTTTTACAGATGAGGCCACTAAGCCTCAGGGAGGCCGACCTCTATGCCACACTTTTCAGCCTCCGATCCCGCTTCCTGCTTGGCCTGGCCCGTGCCCTACGTACGCCCTAAGATCTCCCGAGGGTGTGAGGGTATTCAGTGACTAAAGTTGTCAAATGAGTGAACAGATAAAAACAGAGAGGAGAGAGAAACGGAGCGAGAGAGGTCGAATCAGAGACCGGGTGCCTGCGGTGCCGCCGCTGTGGGCTGTGTGACTCTGGGCAGGCCCTGCCTCTCTGAGTCGGTCTCACTTTCCTCCTCTAGGAGAAGGGGATGGTCTTTCCCGCCTTGTGGGGGCGACAGGAAGGTAAAAGGAGGTCACTCCACGCACACAGCTCTGTGGAAAACAGTTTTCTGTTTTCTAAAAGGCAGCTTCAGCCCCTGGGCCCCGCCTCTGTCCAGCCGGCAAAACGCCTTTCAGCTCCGGAATCCTAGGAATTTCAGGTGACGGGACTGCTGGCTGGGGCTAGTCCCATGGCCTCCCATGATCAAGGGGCGCTGGCATGGACAGCACCCTGCTTCCTTCTTATCCCTCAGGGGGGCCAGGGAGGCTTTCCTGGGGAGACTCTGGGTCCCAGTGACCCGCGTACCCCGGGAAAGCCCGCACAGACAGCAGTGCCGGCAGAACCATCCGGGCCTGTTGCGGCAGGACCCGGCGGAGGTGGGTGTGGCCGCTCACCAAGCCCGAGGTGCCAGCCTGGGGCAGCACCCAGAGCGGGTGAGGCTGAACGGTAAGAAGCTGGGGAACCCCCTCCACACCCCCCCCCCCCCACACACACACAAGAAGAATGGGAAAGGAAGACAGTGAACACACTGGCCAGGCAACTTACAGCCAGATCGAGGCCACTCCCGAGAGATACCATCTCGGCCTCCATGGATGTCAGCTCCAGGCCCAGAAAAGCAGCAAAACCAGACGGGCCGTGCCAGGCCCAGCTGCAATGAGCAACGACCCCGTCCCGGCACCAACCAATCAGTAGAGACCAGGACCTGACAAAATACACCTGGAAAACGGATGACTGTTCTGCTGAGACCTTCCCCTGAGAGTCCCACCAGCAGGAGAGAGAAAAACCCTCAAGGCAAAGGACCCATTTGGGCCGAAACCGGTGTGGCTCAGTGGATAGAGCATCGGCCTGTGGACTGAAAGGTCCCGGGTTCAATTCTGCCAAGGGCATGTACCTTGGTTGTGGGCACATCCCCAGTAGGGGGTGTGCAAGAGGCAGCTGGTCGATATTTCTCATTGATGTTTCTGGCTCTCTATCCCTCTCCCTTCCTCTCTGCAAAAAAATCAATAAAATACATTTTTAAAAAAATCAATTTTTAAAAACAGCCCTAACTGTTTTGGTTCAGTGGATAGAGCATCGGCCTGTGGCCTGAAAGGTCCCAGGTTCGATTCCGGTCAAGGGCATGTGCCTTGGTTGCGGGCACATCCCCAGTAGGGGGTGTCCAGGAGGCAGCTGATCGATGTTTCTCTCTCATTGATGTTTCTAACTCTCTATCCCTCTCCCTTCCTCCCTGTGAAAAATCAATAAAATATATATAAAAAAGAAAGAAAGAAAAAAGGACCCAGTTGGCGTATTCCCTCCCGAGAGCAGCCCGAGCCTTTCACTACCCCTTCTTTCCCCCACCCCCGCACGTGTCTCCCCGAAATGCTAAGGGTTCCCACAAGGCTTGCAACTGGGGGAGCAATGGGCAGTGGCAGCTTGTCCCAGGCTAACACCCTGGACTTGTCTCCAAGGCCCCTTTAAAGCAACAGTACATGAAAGGGCAGAGCGGGACTGCAAAGAACAATTCAGACAGCCGCCATTTTGGACTGTGTGACTTGGCGGCCACCATGTGGGCCGCGTGATGTGTAAACTCGCCTGGGGGCTGCCATCTCGAAATCACAAAGACCAACCCCGCCCTTTGAATCAGCCAATCGCGAGAAAGACTGTGCGCCTGAGCTCCAATCAAGAGCGAAGGACAGGACAGGTCACGTGCGTTAGGGATTATTTGCATCACTAGCGCCAGCCCTCACCCAACCAATTGGAATCGGCCAACTCAGCGGTTCGTGTCTGGCCCCACCCCCCTATAAAATCATCATGCTCGGGAAATTCTCTCTCTTTTGCTGAGTCAGTGGGGGCAGAGGGCCAAGCCTGGGCTTGTAATAAAGGTTCTATGCTACTGCATCGGATTCGGCTCCCTGATGGTCTTTGGGGATCATGAAATCTGGGCATAACAGACACAGTTCTGGGGTGAGTGGGAGGTATTGGGCAGACACTGGGAGCTGAGGCCCAGATCAGTAACGAGCAGAATAAACAGCCCTGGGCCAGGCCCTCAGCAGGGCTGGGCGGTTGGCAGAGGACGGGGCCTGGGACCACGCAGGCCAGGGCTCTCTGGTTGCTCCTTCTAAGCTAAGTCCTTCCTTGTTTCACTGCCCCCAACGTCTTTAGAAATATACTGTTTTATTGACTTCAGAGAGAGGAGGAGGGAGGGAGAGGGACAGCAATGCTGAGGGGGAATCCTTGGCTGGCTGCCTCCTGCCGCCCCCCCCCCCCCCCCCCGGCCTGTGCCTTGACCAGGAATCCGACCTGACCTCCTGGTCCATATGCTGCCGCTCGGCCCCTGAGCCCCTCCGGCCGGGCCACCGTCCCCCACGCGAATAAACATCTTCCCGAATCACCTGGGCTCGCGTTGGGAAATCTGTTATGTATGCCGCAGTTCATTTTCCTATTGTGAAATCTTTCCTGCAGGCGACCAGAAACCCACACACTGCCAGGCGGACCCGCTCGGGTCCCTGTTGGTAACCTTGGCACTTTCCTCCAACTCGCAGATAGCCGATGGCCCCGGCTGGTGTGGCCCAGTGGACAGAGCGTCGGCCTGTGGACTGAAGGGTCCCAGGTTCGATTCCGGTCAAGGGCATGTACCTTGGCTGTGGGCACATCCCCAGTAGTGGGTGTGCAAGAGGCAGCTGATCGATGTTTCTCTCTCATCGATGTTTCTAACTTTCTATCCCTCTCCCTTCCTCTCTGTAGAAAATCAATAAAATATATATTTTTTTAATTCGATGGGCCAGCAGCAGTGCTGGGGCAGGCCCCTGGCTCGGGGTCTATGCCCCTCCCCTCGCCCCTCTCTACTTGCCCAGCCCTGGTCCCCTGCGTCCTCCCTCTCGAGCTGTCTGTCTCTGCCGGGAATCCTCTCCCCTCTCCAGAGGGGCTGCGGGCTTTCAGCTCCGACTATGGTCCCCTGTTCGGGGAGTGCAGGAAGGGAAGGGGAAGTACAGGGGAAGGTGGAGAGAAGCCCAGATTATTGTCTCTGCTCCGAACTCTCCACACAGCCAAGCACCGGGCACAGGGCAGTGTTCTCGGTGGTTTTCTCTCTTCCACCTTCGTTTGCATATAATTATGCAGCATTTTGAGGTTCTCAGAGCACCCTCCCATCCTCTCCTTGGCCGAGGTCACACAGCAAGTCGAGAATGGAGCCTTGCTCTAACCGGTTTGGCTCAGTGGATAGAGCGTCGGCCTGCGGACTGAAGGGTCCCAGGTTCGATTCTGGTCAAGAGCATGTACGTTGGTTGCAGGCACATACATGCTCAGTAGAGGGTGTGCAGGAGGCAGCTGATCGATGTTTCTCTCTCATCAATGTTTCAAACTCTCTATCCCTCTCCATTCCTCTCTGTAAAAAAAATCAATTATATATATATATATATATATATTTTTTTTAAAAAAGAATGAAGCCTTTTCCAGCTCTATGATCAGGGTGGCAGCTAGCTCATTCAACTCCCCCGAGATCACAGTCCCCTTCTCATGGGGACCCTCCTGCACCCACTTTGCACCAGCCCTGTTATCCCAATGGGAGAAACCAATCCCCCCCCCCCACCCTGCCCCCCTCACCAGAGTGATTAGCTAAGGGGTAGGCACCTGACCCAAACTGGACCAATTGGAGAGAGCCAGCCTCTCGGTGGCACTGATTGGTCCAAAAATGGACACATAACAAAACAGGCCAATCAGAGGTCTTCCCCCAGATTTTTCCTCTCAAAGGACCGCTGGTGGATCATGGGAGGCCCACCCAAGTGGGAAGACAGACACCCATCACTGGCAGAGAGAGGCAGAGAGGTGTGGAGGGGAGCCCTGGTCAATCTTCAGCCTTTCCCAAGCCGCCTCCTTTGACTTGGTGAGTTATTCAAGGGGATTTCAGTAAATTCCTGGTTTCTGCCCCCAGGTGGCAGTGCATCCCCCCTCCTAAGCCCTCCCACCCTCCTCCCAACCCTCCCCCACCCAAGAACTGGGCTTTGGAGCCGGCCAGCCTTGCCTTTGCATCCCCCATGCACACTCACTAGCTGTGTCACCTGCGGCATCTCACCAAATAGCTTGGTGCCTCGGTTTCCCCAGCTGTAACGCACATCGGCTTACTGTGGGGACTGAGTGAAGGACAGCAGCACCTGGCGCACAGCAAGCCTCAACGACACCAGCTCTTCCACCGGGAGCATGCTGGGTCCACGGCTTCGGGGGCCCTCGGCGCCTCCCCCGTGCCCCCCCCCCGTCCCCGGGGCAGCCAGTCTGTCCATCAGAGCGGCCTGGCGGCGGCTTGCTTCCTTCTTGCTGAAACCGGCCGCCTTAGTGACGAGGCCGAGGCGGCCGGGGTGCAGACTAACCCTCGCTTTCCCAGGGTTAGTCTGCGGGTGCAGAGCTCAGAGCCCGGCCTTCCGCAGCAGGCAGCCCGAGCCCCGGCCGGTGTGGCTCAGTGGATGGAGCGTCAGCCTGTGGACTCAAGGGTCCCGGGTTCGATTCCGGTCAAGGGCACGGGCCTCAGTGGCAGGCAACCGATCGATGTGTTTCTCTCACATGGATGTTTCTCTCTCTTTCCCTCTCCTACTCGCTCTAAAAATCAATGGGAAAACATCCCCGGGTGAGGACTGAAAACAAAGAACAGAGGAGGGCCCTAACCGGTCTGGCTCAGGGGATCAAGTGTCGGCCTGTGGACTGACTCAAGGGCATGGATCTTGGTTGCGGGCACATCCCCAGTGGGGGTGTGCAAGAGGCAGCTGATCAATGTTTCTCTCTCATCGATGTTTCTAACTATCTCTCTCCCTACCTCTCTGTAAAAAAAAATCAATAAAATATATATTTAAAAAAAAATAAGAACAGAGTATGCCAAGACTGGTGTGGCTCAGGGGACAGAGCGTCGGCCTGTGGACTGAAGGGTCCCGGGTTCGATTCCGGTCAAGGGCATGTACCTTGGTTGCGGGCACATCCCCAATGGGGGTTGTGCAAGAGGCAGCTGATTGATGTTTCTCTCTCATCGGTGTATCTAACTCTCTATCCCTCTCCCTTCCTCTCTGTAAAAAATCAATAAAATATATATTTTTAAAAATAAATAAGAACAGAGTAGGCAGCCCAGGCCCCAAGTGGCTCAGAGGCAATGCCAGAGATGGACGGTGAGACAGACCCCCAATACCTCCTCCCTCCACAGCTGGCTTTGTTTTGGGTCCAGCTAACCACACGTGGCCCCGGGAACGGTGCTGGCAAGTGCTCTGAAAAGGCAGAAATTGTGGCGCCCAGGTGCCCAGCTCCTGCGCCCCCCTGACCCTCCCGACCCCCCGAGGCTGGCTCCCCTCCCAGGGGCTGCTCGGCCCCTCACACAGACAGCTGTCTGCAGGCTCTTGTCATCCAGGGCTGGCCTGCCCAGACCCGCCCCGCTCTGCCTGAGCCCCAGGGGCGTCCAGAGCTGAGCCCAAGCTCGGAACGTCTTGTCTACCAACCAGTTCCTCCACCTGGAGCCTCAGGCAGTGACCTGATTGGGAAATAGGTCTTTGCAGAAAGTCAGTTTAAAAATTTCTTTTTAAAAAAATATATTTTATTGATTTTTCACAGAGAGGAAGGGAGAGGGATAGAAAGTTAGAAACATCGATGAGAGAGAAGCATCGATCAGCTGCCTCCTGCACACCCCCTACTGGGGATGTGCCCGCAACCAAGGTACGTGCCCTTGACCGGAATCGAACCCGGGACCCTTCAGTCTGAAGGCCGAGGCTCTATCCACTGAGCCACACCGGTTTTGGCTCAATTTAAAGATTTCAAGATGAAATTGCCCTGGACTGAGGATGAGCCCTAAATCCCACGCTGGCGTCCTTACCGGGGAGGAGGGGACGGAGGAGGTGGAGGGAGGTTGTCTGTATGGGGCAGTGAGCCGAGAAACACCAGGGCTGGAGGCACCTGCGGAGCCAGGGGAGGTTCAGAAGGTTTCCCCTCGGGGCCCCAGGAGGAACCAACCTTGATTCCAGACCTCTGGCCTCGGACCTGGGCGAGAATAAGTGCCTGTTGTTGGAGCCAGCCAGTCAGTCAGTGGTCATGACGCCCCCAGAACGGGCCTGCTCGCACGGGGTGCCCCCTGGCAGTCTGGCTGTGTTACCAGGAATCTTTAGACCTTGCTGTCTCTTTGCCCAAGAAATTCCACATCTGAGCATTTATTTTTTGGAAATAGTTGGGGCAATGCAAAGATATATTTGCAAGGGGGCCTCCCCACAGTTTTGTCCAAAATGGTGAAAAATTAGGGAAAAAAAACTAAGTATCTCTCAACGAAACTTGGTCAAATACATGGCAGCACTGCACATGCTGGGGTACCGGGACCTCACGTGTTGAACATCAGAGGAGGTACCAGGCCCACTGTGAGTTGTGGGTTCAATCCCCAGTAGGGGGAGTGCAGGAGGCAGCCGCTCAATGATTCTCATCATTGATTTTTCTATCTCCCTCTCCTCCTCTCTCTGTCTCTCTCTCATCAATAAAAACATATATTTTTAAAAATATGTATTTCATTGATTTTTTACAGAGAGGAAGGGAGAGGGATAGAAAGAAACATCAACGAGAGAGAAACATCAGCTGCCTCCTACTGGGGATGTGCTCGCAACCAGGGTCCATGCCCTTGACCGGAATCGAACCTGGGACCTTTCAGTCCGCAGGCCGACGCTCTCTCCACTGAGCCAAACCGGTTTCAGCAATAAAAACATATTTTAAAAAACATATTAATCATAAAAAACTGATAATTTGAACCTCATTAAAATTCAGAACGCCTGTTCATCCAAATGCACCATTAAGAGTTTGATTTCAAATGCCAGTTCCCACGAACTGGCAGTGAGACCGTGGGTGAACTGTTTCAATCCCCTGTGCCTCAGTTTCTCACTTGTAAAACGGGGCGTTTCTTCACGAGGTGTTCCCCAGTTAACTATTATTGGGTAACCAACCACTACCCGTTAGTGGTATAAAAAACAACAGCCTGTTCATTTGCTCCTGAATGTGAGCTCTGAGCAGGGTGTCGGGGGAGGGGATGGCACAACTGGGGGCTGGAGATGGTGCCCTCACCTGGTTGGCAAAGTTGGTGCTGGCTGTTGGCTGGGAGCTCAGCTGAGCTCAGGGGCAGAGGCCTCGGCTCCTTTCCACGTGGCCTTGGGCTGCTTGTGCTTCCTCACGACATGGCGGCTGGGAGTTCAGCATACGCGGGTTTGAGTGCGATATTTGGGGCACAGGCCACACCATCATTCACTGTTTATCTGAAATTCGAATGTGATCAGGAACCTTGTGTTTTTATTTGCTAAATCCGACAACCTAGGTCTCCTGCACAGGTAACGGGCCCTGAAACTTGGTGCTTCAGTTGGCCCCAACGCCTCCTGGGAGGAGCGCCTCTGTCCTGCCCACTTCTCTCCCCTCTGGGCCTCAGTTTCCCCGTCTCTGTAAGACCCTGGTGGTGTCCCCGCCCGCCTCCCAGCCTCTCCGAGGGCTTCGCCGTGGACCGGACGAGCCCGGGGGGAACCGGGTCTGGGCGGCTGTGTCCTTTGGCCGGAGGACCTTGAGGAACCAGGACAAAGCTCTTTTCTTTCTCCCACAGCACCCTGCAAACCTGTTCGGCCACCCCCGTGAGAATGGATCCAGGCCGGGATCGTGAACAGGCATGAATGAAATGTTCACACGGTGTCAAAGCAGACGTTCCCTTTGCGGAGGGAGGCCTGGCCGGCGCCAGCAGCTGCCCACTCGTCGCCTGGCCTCTGACCGAGCCTCCAGATTAAAGGCGCCCGAAGGGGCCTGGCTCGTAAACGCCGCGCTTGATCTGGCATGAGAGCCGGCCAGAGAAAAGATCAGCTCGAAGGGTGTGATGGGGCAGCGGGGCAGGAGGCGTGTGCCTGGGCATCGGGTGACAGGCTGTCTCAGTGGTGAGTGGCCTCGGTCTGATCATTGCACCGCGCACGGTGAAACCAACGGCCTTGGTCTCAGGAGCTACGGGGGCTGGAGGTGAAGGGTCACTCCCGGCCACTGACTGTCCCAGGTTCAGCAGCAGCAAACAGGTCGATAAAGCAGAAGGGAGAGGAGGGGGGTGGGGGGTGGAGTCACATGATAACAACTGGAGAACCTGTGAGTTCATTGTAGTATTTTTGCAACTTCTCTGTACGTTGGACATTTTTCAAAATGAAAAGCCTGCCGAAACCGGTTTGGCTCAGGGGATAGAGCGTCAGCCTATGGACTGAAAGGTCCCAGGTTCGATTCTGGTCAAGGGCATGTATCTTGGTTGCGGGCACATCCCCAGTGGGAGGTGTGCAGGAGGCAGCTGATGGATGTTTCGCCCTCATCGATGTTTCCAGCTAGCTATCCCTCTCCCTGCCTCTCTGTGAAAAATCAATAAAACATATTTAAGAAAATAAAATAAAAAGCCTACAGGGTCTGGCCAGCATGGCTCAGAGGCGACCTGTGAACCAGGGAGCCAGGGTTCGATTCCAGGTGAGGGCACAGGCCCAGATCGCAGGCTCAGTCCCCGGCGTGGAGTGTGCAGGAGGCAGCCGATCAACGACTCTCTCTCATCATTAATGTTTCTATCTTTCTCCCCCTCTCCCCCTCCTCTCTGAAATCAATAAAAAAATATACATTTTTAAAAGTCTGCAGGAACATACACCCAGAATAAAATATCAGAACTAGGAGGAGGCTGAGAACAGGGTCCTGGCCTGTGGCTACACAGTGAATAGCACCAGAACCCGCCCCCCACTTGGTCTGAGTCCCAAGAGCAGGATGAAGCACCACATTGATGTCATCCCAGGTCTTTCCTGCCCCACCCTGCACCCCTGAGGTCACCCTACTTTGCTACAGGTGAGCAGCCCCATGGGGTCCGGGGAGAAATTACCCTCCCTCTCCCATCAAACGTGGCCATCGGGGCCTTAGCCTGCACTGCCCACCACCCGCGAAGAGTCAGCTGCCCCCCCCCCCCCACTTCCACGGTGCAGACAGGATCACTGGGAGGGAGACGGAGACTCGGAGACGGGAATTCGAAGTGTCTCCTGGAAAGCAGCAATTCCTGGGGTCTCCTGGCTCTAGGCAGGCACTGGGGAGCGGAGCCCAGATCAGTAATGGAGCAAAATAAACGCCTGGGCCAGTCCCCGGCCAGGGCTGGGGCAGCTGGCAGAGGATGGGGCCGGGACCCCGCAGGCTGGAGAGTGTGGCTACAAAGGGTTTCCGGTGGCACTGGCTGGAGTCATGACTGTCCAGAGCCCATCAGCAACCGTCCTGACCACGTGGGCCCCGTGGTCAGACAAAATCCACCCCCCGTTTGGCTTCGTGCTCAGCCTCGTCCACTTCTGCACCAGGTGAGTGACCTCCTCAAGGTCATCTGTGGCCCCGGACAGGTCACTCAGCCGGGCAGCAGCCAATGCCAGTGGAAGGCCAGGCCCGGCGGGCAGGTCACGTTCAAGGGAGGCCTCTGGATAAAACCGGAGTGAAAACCCCCCTGTGGTGTCCACACAGGAGGGAGTTATTGCAGGGAGAGCAAAGCGCCTCAATCACCGATGCTGTGCAGAACGTTACATTTTCTGCGCAGAAACGATGGTGAAGACATCCACACAGAGAAAGAAGGGAACACATAGCAGCTAATATGATATTAAGAGACACTCTTGCCCTAACCGGTGTGGCTCAGCGGATAGAGTGTCGGCCTGTGGACTGAAAGGCCCCGGGTTCGATTCTGGTCAAGGGCATGTACCTTCATTGTGGGCACATCTCCAGTAGGAGGTGTGCAGGAGGCAGCTGATGTTTCTAACTTTCTATCCCTCTTCCTTCTTCTCTGTAAAAAATCAATAAAATAGTTGAGAGAGAGAGAGGGACCCTGGCCGGTATGGCCCAGTTGGTTGAAGCATCCCGTACACTGAAAGGTTGTGGGTCTGATCCTTGGTTCGGTGTGTGAACAGGAAGTAACCCATCGATGTCTCTCTCTCCCTTCCTCTCTCTGAAATCAATAAGAAGATATCTTGGGGTGAGGATTGAAAAAAGAGAAAAGGAGAGGCAGTAATAGCATCCATAACTTTAGGAGGAAAACGACTTCCTTTTTGAGTGCACAAATACAGATAAAAAGCAGGAGAATGGGTTCCATTCTCCATCTGTGTGTGTAGGATTGTTTGCTGACCGGCACGCAGGGCCTCACCCTACGCGGTATTTAGGTTTTGTTTCTGTCATGGCAGCGAGGTGACCCGTCCTTCCAGGAAAAGCTCCATGTGGGAGGCCTCATGCCGTGGAGGACGGTTAAACGGGGAGCCGGCTCAGTGACCTCCAGGTTTCACCAGAAGAATCGGCATCCATCAGGCGGAAAACGGGAAGCGATTGGGGGATGAGAAGGGGCCGCGGGAGCTTCCTGGACAGGCTGCTGAAGTCAAGCTCTGCGATTTGATGACTTCCTTTGAAATTTTGAAATTGTGGTCATGCCCTAACCGGTGTGGCTCAATGGATAGAGCGTCAGCCTGCGGACTGAAAGGTCCCAGGTCCGATTCCGGTCAAGGGCATGTACCTTGGTTGCGGGCACATCCCCAGTAGGGGACTGATGTTTCTCTCTCGTCCATGTTTCTGGCTCTCTGTTACCCTCCCTTCCTCTCTGTAAAAAAATCAATAAAATCTATTTTTTAAAAATTGTGATCACAAAAACTGAACTAAGTGGTCTGCTCTCTCATTTACCCTTGTACTCTATGGTAGTCGAACCCTCTCCCTGCCCCTCCCTCCAGCTGTTCCAGCTCCTTTCAAAGCCAGCAGGCGCACCCCACCTGCCTAAATCTTCCAGGGCCTCCTGCGTTCCCCCACCCCCCAGTTCCCTCCACCCCGGGTCCCCCATGGTCTCACTGACCTCCCATCACACCTCGGTGCTCCCAGCTCTGACCTCGCTGACCCTCTGTCCACCCGTTCCCACCTCCAGGCTCTGCCAGCTCTCTCTGCCTGGCCAGCGTCACCCTATGGGACACATCACCCAGGAAGGCCGGCTGGTCAGGTACCAGGACTCCTATCGGGTCATTCCAGGAGGGTGAGGCCGGGAGTGCTTGGGGGGGGGGGGGGCAGCGTGGGCCCACACAGAGGTGTCCAGTCTGTTACATTCACTCCTTGGACAAGTGTTTACTGAGCACCTACTATGTGCAGGAATTCAAGGAAGAGCCCTGTCCGCAGGGAGCTCTGGTCCGCGGGGGTGGAAGCCACAGGTGGCCTCAGCTCAGTGCTGGGCGGGGGAGGGGGGGTCAGGGCAGCCTGGTGGAGGAGGGGACCCTCCATGTGAGGCCCACAGTAGGCAAGGGTGGAGGGAGGAGGAGAAGGTGAGCTGGAGGAAAGGGGCCACACGCTGACGGCTCAGGGGAGGCCCGCACGGTGGTCTTGCAAAACCAGAGACCTTGCAGTCACCACAAAGGATGGTCTGAAATTAAACATTTAACTACAAACAGGGTGTAGTGGGGAGTCAAGTCCCAGGCCAGTATTTTCCCTGACAAAGATCCACTCGGATCTGAGCGTTGGCCTTTTTGGATTAAAGATAACACGCCTGGCCAAAACCGGTGTGGCTCAGTGGATAGAGCATCGGCCTGCGGACTGAAAGGTCCCGGGTTCGATTCTGGTCAAGGGCATGTACCTTGGCTGCGGGCACATCTCTAGTAGGGGGTGTGCAAGAGGCAGCTGATCGATGTTTCTCTCTCATCGATGTTTCTGACTTTCTATCCCTCTCTGTAAAAAATCAATAAAAAGTATATTTTAAAATATATATATGTAACACACCTGTGAGGTGTCTGGGTAACTTGTAACCCCCCCCCCCCCAGGGCACCACAAATGGCACCCGGACTCCCCACATTGTTACTGTTTCCAGGTTCCTGTCAGCTGTCCCCTGTTAACCACCCCGCACCCATGACGTGAGGAAGCACGTGTCCAGCACGTGTCCATCGGTTCGGTCCCCGAGCCCAGAGGTCCCCGTGGCCTCCTCCCACCTCCCCAAATATCGCCAATGGAGCCATGGACCCCATTCTGATCTGTGAAGACAAGGAACGAGCTCCCGGTGCCGGATCCAACACACGCCCCGCTTCACAGGCTGCGCGCCTTTCCGCGGACAGTCAGGGGCCGGCCGAGCACGCGGCGCCGGGGCGGGAGCCCGAGGCCCAGCGGCGCCGGCGGAGGCCCGGGGGGCGGAGAAAGGGGGGGTCAGGGGGCCCGGAGGCCGGGGGGGGGCGGGGGGGGCGGAGAAAGGGGGGTCAGGGGGCCCGGAGGCCGGGGGGCGGGGCCTGCGGCCCGGAGGCGGCGGCGTTTCCGGGTTCAGCTTTAGATCCGCGAAGGAGCCGCCATCTTCCCCCCTCAGCGTGGCCCAGAGGAGGCCGCGCCCCACCGAGCCGCACGGCAGCGGAGCCAGCGCCCGGAGCGGGAGCGCCTGCACCCTCCGGCCCGCGCACCCCGCCCACTCGGCGGGCCCCCCGCCCCGCGCACCCCGGGGCCGCCCACCCCGCGGGCCCCGCCCACTCCGTCCACTCGGCGCACCGGGCGGCGGCGGCGGCGGAGGCGGGGCGGCCAGAGCCAGGCCTCCGCCGGGTGAAGCCCCGGCCGCCGGGCCCGCCCTCCTGGGGGTGACGCTACGGGGCGGGGCGGGCCTGGGCGGCGGCGGACGGTGCGGGCGGTGGACGGAGGAGCAGCGGCGGCGCGATGGGGGCCCAGCTGAGCACGGTAGGCGCGGGCGCGGGGCGGGGTGGGCGGCGCCGGGCACGACAGGCACGCGGCCTCGGGGGGCGGCGCCCACTGCGACCTGCCCGGGGGAGGGGGTGCGGGGAGCCGGGGTGCGGATCCCACCTCGCCGCGCCCCACCCGCCCCGCCCGGCCTGGGCGTGCCCGCGGGCGCCCTGACTCAGCCCTGGCCGCTGCCGGGACCCGGACCCCGGCCCTCCTGCCCGGACCCCCCTCCTGCCCGGACCCCGGCCCTCCTGCCCGGGATGGGCGACAGCGGGCACCGGGGGAGGGAGGAAGGGGGGCGGCCCTGCTCTCACCCGCACACACTCACCCCACACACTCACCCCGCCGCGCCCCCTCCTCCCCGCCCGCCCCACGCAGGGACAGAGGCTTCAGTGAGAGAGCCAGTGTCTGGGACCTGGAAAGTTTGCGTGCGACCGAGGGTGACAGTGCGTGACGTGTGAGTGTGAGTGTGACTGTGTGTGAGTGTGAGTGTGAGTGTGACTGTGTGTTAGTGTGAGTGTGAGTGTGAGTGTGACTGTGAGTGTGAGTGTGTGCAGCCCAGCAAGTGTGAGTGTGGGTGCACGTGGGTGCGAGGGCAGATGTGGTGACCCGCGTGTGTGTGAGTGAGCTTGTGGGTGTGAGTGAATGGGGGTGTGAGTGTGGGGGTGGGGGTATGTGTGTGTGGGGTGAGTGTGTGGGGTGAGTGTGAGTGTATGGGGTGAGTGTGTGGGGGTGAGTGTGAGTGGTGGGGTGTGTGAGTGAGTGTGTGGGGTGAGGGTGAGTGTCTGGGGGTGAGTGTGAGTGTCTGGGGGTGAGTGTGAGTGTGTGGGGTGAGGGTGAGTGTGTGGGGTGAGTGTGAGTGTGTGGGGTGAGTGTGAGTGTGTGGGGGTGAGGGTGAGTGTCTGGGGGTGAGGGTGAGTGTCTGGGGGTGAGGGTGAGTGTGTGGGGTGAGTGTGTGTGGTGAGTGTGAGTGTGTGGGGGTGAGGGTGAGTGTCTGGGGGTGAGTGTGAGTGTCTGGGGGTGAGGGTGAGTGTGTGGGGTGAGGGTGAGTGTGTGGGGTGAGTGTGAGTGTGTGGGGGTGAGGGTGAGTGTCTGGGGTCTGGGGTGAGTGTGAGTGTCTGGGGGTGAGGGTGAGTGTGTGGGGTGAGTGTGTGGGGGTGAGTGTGAGTGTGTGGGGTGAGTGTGTGTGGTGAGTGTGAGTGTGTGGGGGTGAGGGTGAGTGTCTGGGGGTGAGGGTGAGTGTCTGGGGGTGAGGGTGAGTGTGTGGGGTGAGTGTGAGTGTGTGGGGTGAGTGTGAGTGTGTGGGGTGAGTGTGAGTGTGTGAGTGAGTGTGTGGGGTGAGGGTGAGTGTCTGGGGGTGAGTGTGAGTGTCTGGGGGTGAGTGTGAGTGTGTGGGGTGAGTGTGAGTGTGTGGGGTGAGGGTGAGTGTCTGGGGGTGAGGGTGAGTGTGTGGGGTGAGTGTGTGGGGTGAGTGTGAGTGTATGGGGTGAGTGTGTGGGGTGTGAGTGTGGGGGTGTGATGTCCCGGGGTGGAAGGGGCCGGCAGCCAGTCCGCAGATGGGGAAATTGGCTCAGTCTGGGCCAGCAGCTCTGGCCGGGCCTGAGTCTCCGGAGCTCCAAAGTCCACAGTCATGCTGTCACTTTGGGGTTGTCCCCAAGCGGCCCTCCCCCACCAGGCCCACCTCCTCTCTCAGTTTTCCCAAAATGCACCGAGCGGACGCGGAGACTGGCCAGAGGGCAGCCCCAGTCACCCTGCCGGCGTGGCGGGGTGGGATGCGGGGGGCGGGGGGGGCTGAGGGGCAGAACAGGCCCAGCACCGCTGCCCCCATCTCCACGCCACGCTCTTGGGCTTGGAGGCACCTGCCTCCCCCCAGGACGGGGTTTGCTCAGGAACTAGGGCCAGGCCAGGACTCGGGGGGACGTTCAGACCAAGCCTTGCACAGGGCACACCTGCGGGCGTCACCCACCTCAGTTTAGCTTCCTGACTGCTCCCAGAAATTGCCCTCCCGCCCCCGCCCCCGCCCCCACGGGGTCTCACCTTCTCCCAGCTGGTGGGATCTGTCGCTGTTTGAACTGCCCCATGTGGGGGGCAGAGCCCTGCGTTGGGGTCAGGAGACCTGATCCGTCCAGGGGTTGGTGGGAATTGCCCCTTCCTCCCAGGACCTGCTGGGTCCCCCCCACCATCCTCCTGCCCCCCTCCCGGCCCGGAACACCCACAGCAGACCCAGCTGGCCGCCGGTGAGGGGCCGCCCGCAGTCTGAGGGAGGCCAGCCCAGGCCGGGGCGCCAGGCAGCTTATCGGGGGCTGCAGGCTGCAGGCTGCAGGGAGGCCTCCCCCTCCAGCGGGCCCAGCCCAGGGGTTGGCACTGGAGTTGTAGCAGCCACCTGAGGGGAGCCTTGGGGCCTGGCTCCCCTGCCCTCCGCCGCTGTCAGTGCTCCGTGCCCCCCCCCCCCACGCTGTCCCTGGCAAACCCCCTGAGGCCCCTGGGAAACAGGCAGCTCGGCAGTCACCTGCCCCTCCTCCTGGGCTCCCCTCTCCTGCACTCGCTGGCAAGGAGCCCCACCCCCGCAG
Organism: Antrozous pallidus; assembly: GCA_027563665.1. NCBI lineage: Eukaryota > Metazoa > Chordata > Mammalia > Chiroptera > Vespertilionidae > Antrozous > Antrozous pallidus. Next base: position 116,308,015 of record CM050513.1, on the reverse strand, counting down.
GACTTCCTCCACTCCCTCCCGTTTCCTGAGAAGAAGGGGGCCAGAGGGGGTGGCCGCTCTGATCCCAGTGGGACAGCGGCAGTGGGCGGCAGGCAGGTAAGCCTCCGTGCAGGGAGCGGGCACATGGGGAGGGCCGGGCCTGCCAGGCAGGAGGTCCGGCACCTCCCTCTGCCCACCCAGACCTGACCTGGGCAGAGTGGATGCCAGGCTCCCGGCGGGGAACTCGGGGTGAGCAGCTGAGCGCGGTGCCCTGTGGTGGGGAGTAAGGCAACCCAGCCCCTCAGCTGCAGTGGGTGAGCCGGGGCTTTCTGGAGACATCCTGGGACTCTGGTACCCTGTTTCCTTCACCACTAACCCCCCCCCCCCCCGGGTTATCAGAAGCGAGGAGAGGCAGGTGGGGGATTCCCTCACGGGCCGAGCACAGACCACGGAGCACCAGGTCAAGGCCCCGGAGGCAGCTGTTTCTAGAACCCCTGGTGGCTGGCGAGGTGGGGTGTGGGTGTGTGTGTGTGTGTGTGTGTGTGTGTGTACACATGTTTATGGGTACAAGCTGCACAGCTGAGAAGCTGGGGTGAGGCCTTGGCTCAGCCATCTGCCTCCTGTTTACTCTGCCTGCAGCGGGCAGGGGTGGGGTGCCGTTTCACCCCCAAGTGTGGGAACCGTGTCCCACCCGCTGTGAGTCTGCGCTACCCCTCCCACATTCGCAGGCACAGCCCGCGCCCTCCACTGTGCCTTTTCTCTGCCGGCTCTGTCTCCCCGCGGACCCGATCTCCGCAGGGTGGGGTCCCCTGGCCTCTGACCCCCAAGTCCTGCACAGGCCCTGGCAGGGGTGCCCATTGGGGTCTGTGGCCTGCGGGAAGCCCTCTGCTCTGCGAGGCCAGACGGTGTCTGGGGGCACGAGAGGCCGGGTGGGGGGGTGCGGTGTGGCTCAGGGCGCAGACTGGAGCCAGGCACCCGGGTTCAAACGCTGGCCCTCGGGATTGGCCCCCAAGCCTCAGAGTCCTGTCTGAAACAGGCTGCACAGCCCCGCCCCCCAGCTCTGCGGAGTCCCCGTTGCTGGGAGCAGGGTCCGCATGCACCAGTGAGCTTTCTTCCCACAGTGGCTCCGTGCCACCTCTGGGCAGGGGGTGTGCCTGACAGGCGAGGGCACAGCGGGCAGCCGGGATCCCAGGCCCCAGCGCCCCGTGCTCCAGGGCGGGCCCAGGGCTGGACGCTACACAGGATGGGCCGTGCGTGCCCCACCCTCGCCGGGAGGGATCTGGCCTCGTGCCCTTGTTCCGGAATCTTCCAGACACAGAGAGTCAGACAGAGAGAGAGAGAGAGAGAGATGCGGGCGGGACTTGTTGTCCCTTCCCAAGTTTACCCACAAATACCGATCGAGTGGCCCTGGGCTGAGCGCTGGGGATGCACAGGTGACGGCCCAGCCCCTGCCCTCCTGGGGCTCAGCTAGACGCTCCGCTGTGTGGGGTGGGCCGTGAGCAGGGTGGGGAGCTGGCCCCGCTGTTTGCCCCCAGGGCTGGCATCCGGGATCTCGAAGGGCTGTGCCCCGGACTTGCCTTCAGAGCCGTTGCCATAAGAGTCTCCCGTGGCCCAGCACGCACCAGGGGCCAGCGTTGGTGGGCTTGGGGCAGGAGAGATTGGGGTGAGGGACAGAAAATCCGAGCCAGAGCCCAGACTCCACCCTGGGCCTCCCCGAGCCTCAGTTTCCCCATTTGTCCAGTGAAGAACTCAGTTGGCCTCTCTCCCCCCCGACGAGGGTGAGTCAGCGAGGAAATGCAGCGGCAGGTGCTTCTCAGGCTGAGGCCGGCAGGCCGCAGGGTCCTGTGCTCTTGAACTTGGCCGTGCGCTTAAACAGCTGTGCTGGGGGCTCTCAAGGCCACTTCCGTTCACTTCCAGGGCTCCCGACAACGGTGACTCCTGGGAATGGAGCTTCATCAACTTTCCCCTAAACAGCGTTCCCCAAGGAGTGGGGCTTTTCTGATTGACAAGAGAGGGGCTTCCTGCCCAGGAACCATCTGGATAGACCTCACCCCCAGGGAGTTAGGAGGGAGGCCGGGCTGTGGAAGTCTGCTGAGGGCCTGAGCAGCTAGGGAGTGCCAGGCAGGGAAGGTTTGAGCTGGGTTCTGCAGGATGAATAGGAGTTTGCTGGTTGGCTGAGGGAAGAGGAGGGGGGTTGTGGGCAGAGGGGAGAGTGTGCAAAGGCCTAAGGCAAGAAGGCCTGTGGCTGGTGGTGTGATCATCAGTGGGGCCTTGAGTGTGGGCAGTGGGGAGCCATGGTGGGTGTTTGAGGTGGGGGGGGTGGGGCGGCCTGTTGGTTTGGGCAGCTGCGGCCTCACCGAGGAGAGAGGATATCGGATTGTGGGGGTCAGTGGGGATCTGGGCTCTGGGCCTGGGGCCCCGAGAGGGCACCTGCCCTGGGAGGCCACTTGGGAAGAGCCAAGTGGCCCGGGTTTGAGTCCTGGCTCCGCCCCTGACTTGTTGCATGACCATGGGCAAGTCATTTAATCTCTCCGGGAAACAGGGCAGCAGTGTCGCCTGTCACGAGTGAGGTCCTCCGGGGGTTGGCTGTGGTGTGCCTGGGGGCAGGTTATGTCCCCTCTGGGCCTCAGTTTCCTGCCCGCACCTGAGGCCAGGGGTTGGAGGGTCAGCTTCTGCCTCGTTTGCTCCCCAGCTGGCCATGGGACCACCCTCAGGCGCTTGAGAAAGGTGGGGATCGGAGAGGCAGTCTCTCCTGAAGGCCGGAGCTGGGCCCCGAACCTGGTCTCTGGACCCGAGTCCAGGGCTGCCAGCCAGGCTGAGGCGAGGCCCGGAGGGGTGAAAGGCCACGGTTCCCAGGACACGGTGGGTGCTGGTTAGATGGGCAGGTGGCCCCGGGCAGGGGGTGGTCTGGCAGCTCCTTCAGGCCTTCCCTTTAGGCCCTCAGGGCTCAGGCCAGGGCCCCACGGGGGGCGAGGCCTGGCTGCCCCGCCCGGAGGCCCTGCTGGGGGAGACACATTGTTCTGAGCCCAGCCAGGCTGCTGCGCCGGTTTGGGAGGCAGGGCCGGGCCTGGTGCGGGAACTGGGGGCCTCTGCCCTTCCTTCGCTTGGGAATGCCAACTCCCAGGGGGTAGTGGCCCCAAGAGGGTGGCGGGAAAAGCTCCTGTGTGTGTGCCCACAATTCTCAGGCTATAGACGGGCTCCGTGCCTGTGCCGCCCCCATCTCATCTCATATCCCTGGTCCCCTAGGAGGTGGGCAGGGCAGTAGCTCTCCCCTTCCTCCTACAGGGGTAATCCCGAGGCTTAGGGAGCCTCCGGGTTGATAGAGAGTGGAGGAGTGTCCAGGAAGTGGGGAGCAGCAGGGCAGGGGCCACCCCCAGATCTGTGCTCTGCAGAATGCGGTACCTCGCCCTGGTACCTCGCCCTGGCCCAGGTAGTCGGCCTGAGGCGGACTGAAGGGTCCCAGGTTTAATCCCAGTGAAGGGCACGTACCCAGGTTGTGGGCTCTGTCCCCAGGAGGGGTGTGCAGGAGGCAGCCATCAACGATTCACTCTCATCTTTGATATTTTTCTCTCTCTCCCTCTTCCTTCCTCTCTGAAATCAATCAATATATATATAATTTTTTTAAAAAGAATAGGACACTTCAGGGGTCCCACAAAGGAAGCAGAGAGGCCCCCATGGAAGTAAGGAACTTGGGAATAAGCTTCCTGGCAGCCAAGACAAAAGGGGAACCTGCAGTGTTATGATAAGAGCACACACAGTTGTTTGCTGAGAGAAGTGAAGTCAGGGAGGGTTTCCTAGGGAGAGTGAGTGAACAAATGTGAAACAACTTTAAAAAAACAACTTTTGTTTATTGACTAGAGGCCTCGTGCACAAATTCATGCACCAGGGTGGTCCCTCAGCCTGGCCTGAGGGATCAGCTGAAACCAACATCCCTGAGGGGTCCCGGATTGCGAGAGGGCGCAGGCCAGGCTGAGGGACCCCACAGGTGCACAGTTGAGGCTGGGGAGGGATGCAGGGGGTTGGCCAGTCAGGGAGGGACCGTGGGAGGCTCCAAGGGCGAGTCCGGCCTGTCTCGCTCACTCCAGATCAGCCGGACCCCAGCAGCAAGCTAACCTACGAGATGGAGCGTCTGCCCCCTCGTGGTTAGTACACATCATAGCAAGCAGTTGAGTGGCCTTAGCATATCATTAGCATATTATGCTTTGGTTGAACAGACGACCAGACACTTAGCATATTAGGCTTTTATTATATAGGATTGCTTGTTGTTCCACTTATTTATGCATTCACTGGTGATCCTCATATGTGCCTTACTGAAATCTTGGTGTATCAGGATGATGCTCGACCCACCTGAACTCTGGGCTGAAACAGCTTTCTTTTCATTTTTAAATATATTTTGAGTTTTTACAGAGAGGAAGGGAGAGGGATAGAAAGTCAGAAACATCGAAGAGAGAGAAACATCGATCAGCTGCCTCTTGTACACCCCGTACTGGGGGATGTGCCCACAACCAAGGCACATGCCCTTGACCGGAATCGAACCTGGGACCTTTCAGTCCGCAGGCTGACGCTCTATCCACTGCGCCACACCGGTTTCGGTGGAAACAGCTTTCCGAGAACCAGTGTTCTGTGTGAACTTTGGTCTCAGCCTCCCTGCTGGAACCACCATCGTGGGCTCCCCTCCACCATGCCCCGCTTTTTATTTTGAAATAATTTCAAGCTGACAGTAAAGACTGTCTAAAGGGCTCTCGTATACTCTCCGTGCAGATGTGCCATATGGTAACGTCTGCTGTGTTTGCTTTCTTGTGTGTTCGTATGTATGCATTTTGACTATTTGAGAGAGTTAAGAGGTACGGTGCTCCTTTGCCCCTAAATGCTTCAGTGTCTTTCTCCTAAGAAGGACATTGTGTTGCCCACCACATCACAGTGAGCAAATCATGGGAGTAACATGGATACAACGCTATTGTGGGACCCATGGGCCCGGATTCATATTCCACCATTGTCTCAGGATTGCCCTTCATACCTGTCCTCCCCCTCCCCGCCCCAAGCCATGACCTAATCCCAAACCGCACATTGGATTCAGTTCTGCTCTGGGCCTCAGAATTCGTGTCCTAGGGCTGCGTGAAAGTCACCGCAGACTGGGGGACACGAGACAGCAGAAATGTGTTCTCTCACCGTTCTGGCCACACGTCTGAGGTCGAGGGGAGCCTCCCGCCCCTTCCTGCTCCTCCCCGTGGCTGCTGGCCTCGGTTTCCTTGGCTGGTGGCCTCGGTTTCCTTAGCTGGTGGCCCCATCCCTTCACATGGCGTCTCTGCGTCTCCTCCTCACTCCACAAGGAAGGTTGCCATGGGACTTAGGGCCCCTGGGGCGATCCAAGGTGATCTCTCAAGATGCCGAGTTTAATTACACGCGCAAAGACCCATTCCAGCTGTCATTCCCCGGTTCTGGGTGGACGTGTCCTCTGGGGCCACACAGCCAACCAGAGCCCCCTGTAAGCTGGACCAGCCTGGAGGGGTTTTCTCTCTCCACGTCCAGCGTGGGGAGAGAGTGGGTCCAGTTTCTGAGCAGATGAGATGGGGATGGAGAAATAAAAGAATAGAGGACACAGAAATAGAAATAAAAGCTGGGGCTGGGTGGAATCTCTGTTCTCTCTGATGGAGAGACAGGATCCAAACCCAACAGCAGCGTGTTTATTTATATTAAAATACAAAGGGGCTTCACCGGAAAAAACTGAGGATCAAAGGAGCTCAAGTGGGGCCAGGCCCTACCCATTCCCTCATTCCCGGGGCTCGGCTGAATCTACATTTCAAGGCCCTCCCCCGACACCTGGAGCAAAGTTAAGAGTCAGTACTGATAATGCGTCCAGCCTTCTTGGTGGATGTGTTTCTAAGACGCAGCTCTGCCTGGCGCCTCGGATTCAGCTGACACTGATTTAAAGAATGCTCAGGTGCTTTCCCTGGGGGCCCTCTACACCGGCTTCTCAGACTTTGTTGTCTGGGGCGTTGACATTTGGAAGTGGTGGCCACTTGTTCTGGAGCACGGCCCACGTTTCCTCCTGGTTGGAGGCAGGGAGCCCAGGGGCAGTGGTGGCATCAGGAGGCTCGTGACGTCCCGCCCCTTTCCTGTGGCCCAGATAGCGGAGGCCGCTCAGGACGGCTTCCGGAGGGCCGGGGGGCAGCTGCGGCCCCGCGGACGCCCTGTGGGCTCGGGCCCACAGAGAGCTGGCTCAGGTGAGACACGTTCCGGGGTGTGTTTCCATCTCTACAGCCTGGGGGTACGGCTGATGGCCCCATTTCACAGATGGAGAAACTGAGCTCAGAGAGGCTCAGTGATCTGCCCAGGGACAAAAACAGCTCGAAAGGGCGGGAGGCCCGTTGTCTGTCTTTGCTAAGGTGTCTGTCCTCTCCAGGTACAGCTGAGCAGTGAGCCATCCTGCCATCGTGTTGGGTTTTCTGTGAGACTGAGATGTGGGGGGCAGGAGGCTGGCAAGGGGGGATCGCAGGGCCACTCGGGGTGAGTGTGAGCCTGCGGGGTAAGTGTGTGACGGGGGCAGGTGGACTCGGGTCCCGTGGGGGAGTCGCTGCACCTCTCTGAGCTTTCTCCTCTGTGAAGAGGTGGTGATGACAGTGCCGGCCTCATAGGACTGACCTGAGCTTCACTTAGCGCCCGTGCGGGGCGGCGTGGTACTGAGCAGTGACCTCTCAGAGCGTCCAAACCCTGCAGATCGCTGGTCCCTTCAGCTCAGAGAGGGGAAGGGCCTTGCCCAGGGTCACACAGCGGCGAGGACCAGAGCGTCCAGTGCCCAGCGCAGAGCCTTGCCGCCCCGCGCACCTGCAGGCAGAGCCCCAGGCTCGGGTTTGTCTGCTGGTCTGGGGACAGCCTCGTGGGATGGGAAGTGGGCTGAAGGAAGAGAGGGAGGGCGGGAGCACGAATACACACCAGCCGAAGAATAAGCACCAGCCAAAACCGGTTTGGCTCAGTGGATAGAGCATCGGCCTGCGGACTGAAAGGTCCCGGGTTCGATTCCGGTCAAGGTCATGTACCTTGGTTGCAGGCACATCCCCAGTGGGGGGTGTACAGGAGGCAGCTGGTCAATGTTTCTCTCCCATCGATGTTTCTAACTTTCTGTCCCTCTCCCTTCCTCTCTGTAAAAACTCAATAAAATCTATTTTAAAAAAAACTAAAACAAAACAAGAATAAGCACAGTTGTGTGGAGCTGGGCGTCCTGGCAGCCAGGGCGAAAGGGGAGGCATGCTCCGCCATGCGCTCGCTTCCTTCACCCCTGTCCCCGGGAGACTGGGGAGCGCCCTGCCGGCTCAGGAGTCTGGCTTTGTGACTGCCTCCCCCACAGGGTGCAGCAGGGAGGGGAGGGCAGGTGACAGCCCCCGGCCTGCGCTGACCTGTGGCTCCGTCCCTGTCGCTGCAGTTGGGCCACGTGGTCCTCTCCCCGGTCTGGTTCCTCTACAACCTGCTCATGAAGCTGTTCCAGCGCTCCAGCCCCGCCATCACCCTCGAGAGCCCCGACATCAAGTACCCGCTGCGGCTCATCGACAAGGAGGTGAGTGCCGGCCCCCCGAGGCCCCCCTCTCCTTGTTGGCATCATGTCCCCGGGGCCTGCTCTGTGCCCAGGACGTGGCCCCCTCTGGGGGGTAGGTCCTGTTATCCGCCCACTTAACAGGTGGGGAAAGCAAGGTGATGGCAGTTTCTATGGTTACCAGGAAGTGGCGGGCCACAGAGCACGTTCTCCGAGCCACACTCACTGTCCCACAGAAGGTCCGAGTGGGGGGACCTCTCAGGACGTTCGAGTCCAGGCGCCCATTTGACAGATGGGAAACGGTGAGGGAGGAGAGGGCATCTAGTCACACAGTCAGTGAGCCAGGGCTCAGGCTGTGGCCTCGGGGAGTCCCAGGTGCTTCCAATCCCAGTGCCCCTTCCTGACAGACTCCCCACTCCCGCCTCCCGCCCCGGGGTCTCCCCCCCCATCTCCCCCCTCCTGCCCCCGGGTCTCCCCCTCCCGCCCCGGGGTCTCCCCCCACATCTCCCCCCTCCTGCCCCCGGGTGTCCCCCCTCCTGCCCCCGGGTCTCCCCCTCCCGCCCCGGGGTCTCCCCCCCATCTCCCACCTCCTGCCCCTGGGTCTCCCCCTCCCACCCCAGGGTCTCCCCCCTCCCGCCCCGGAGTCTCCCCCTCCCGTCCCGGGGTCTCCTCCCCGGCTTGTTCCCGCTGCACACTCCCTGTGCGAGACCTGCCCCCGCCCCTCCGCGAAGCTCGCTCTCGAGTTAAAACCATCCCCCTCCTTTGCCCTGTGCCCTTACTCTTCCCCATCCAAGCCCCTCCCCCGAGCTCCTCGGCTCCCTGCACCTGGTGGGCGGGTGCTATTGTGCCCGGAGCCATAGAGAGATGAGAGCCCAGAGGGGCAGCCACTCCTCCGGGGGAGGCCACACTGTCCTTCCGGCTTGTTCTACACCCTTCCTTCTCACGCAGTGAAATCGTAAGGTTTTGAAATCCTTTCCCAAACTTCATTTCCCAAACTTCATTTTCTTTGCTTTTTAGTTCTGGAAGTAATGTGTGATTGATATGTGCTCTCTATAAAAATTCTGTGTGTGACATCTGAGTGACCCCCACACACACCTTATTCGTCCAGCAGGTCCCGTTCCCCATCCCCCTCCCCACACTGTGCAGGGGTCCCGTTCACCATCCCCCTCCCCACACCGGGCAGGGGTCCCGTTCACCATCCCCCTCCCCACACTGGGCAGGGGTCCCGTTCACCATCCCCCTCCCCACACTGTGCAGGGTCCCCTTCACCATCCCCCTCCCCACACTGTGCAGGGGTCCCCTTCACCATCCCCCTCCCCACACTGTACAGGGGCCCCGTTCACCATCCCCCTCCCCACACTGTGCAGGGTCCCGTTCACCATCCCCCTCCCCACACCGTGCAGGGGTCCCGTTCACCATCCCCCTCCCCACACTGTGCAGGGTCCCCTTCACCATCCCCCTCCCCACACTGTGCAGGGGTCCCCTTCACCATCCCCCTCCCCACACTGTGCAGGGGCCCCGTTCACCATCCCCCTCCCCACACTGTGCAGGGTCCCGTTCACCATCCCCCTCCCCACACTGTGTAGGGGTCCCGTTCACCATCCCCCTCCCCACACTGTGTAGGGGTCCCGTTCACCATCCCCCTCCCCACACTGTGTAGGGGTCCCGTTCACCATCCCCCTCCCCACACCGTGTAGGGGTCCCGTTCACCATCCCCCTCCCCACACTGTGTAGGGGTCCCGTTCACCATCCCCCTCCCCACACTGTGCAGGGGCCCCGTTCACCATCCCCCTCCCCACACTGTGCAGGGGCCCCGTTCACCATCCCCCTCCCCACACTGTGCAGGGTCCCGTTCACCATCCCCCTCCCCACACTGTGCAGGGCCCCGTTCACCATCCCCCTCCCCACACTGTGCAGGGGCCCGTTCACCATCCCCCTCCCCACACTGTGCAGGGGCCCCGTTCACCATCCCCCTCCCCACACTGTGCAGGGGCCCCGTTCACCATCCCCCTCCCCACACTGTGCAGGGGTCCCGTTCACCATCCCCCTCCCCACACTGTGCAGGGGTCCCGTTCACCATCCCCCTCCCCACACTGTGCAGGGGCCCCGTTCACCATCCCCCTCCCCACACTGTGTAGGGGTCCCCTTCACCACCCCCCCCCACACTGTGCAGTGGGTCCGTTGCCGGTCAGCCTGTCTTCCTGGCGTCACGTCTGCGCACACCGGTGGTGCCGGTCCAGGTGCGCACACACTGACTCAATGACCTTTTTCACCCGCCGCACAGCATGGACGCTTCCATGTCCATCCCAAAGTGATTCCTTCTCTTTAAAACTGTGTTTTTATCGACTTCAGAGAGGGAGGGGGGAGGGAGACAGAAACATCAGTGATGACGATCGGTGACCGGCTGCCTCCTGCGCGCCCCCCACTGAGGTCGAACCCACAACCGGGCCTGTCCCTGGCTGAGACCCGGACCTGACCTCTGGGCCCGGAGGCCGGCTCTCACCCGCTGCGCCCGCCGCCGCCGCCGCCGCTCCTTGTGGTGACGGCCTCTGGCCCCTGGTCCCAGGCGGCCACCGCAGACCTCCAGCCCCCCGATGCGCGGACGCGGACGTCGGAGCGGGGCCCGGTGGCGTCCTGCTCTCGGACCTCGCCGTGCTCCCCGCGGCCGGGAAGGGCCCGCTGCCGCCTTCTCCTCCAGCTGGCCCTGACCGGTGCCGGCCCCGAGCGGGGTGCCCAGCCCAGTAATGACCGACGTCTCTCATCTCTGTCCTTCCTCCACGGTCTGGTGGGCGGGTTTCTGGCCAGGAGCCGCAGGACCAGTGGGGTTTCTGGAACCTACTCCCAGGAAGCCCTGGGCTCTGTTGCCAGGGCAGAGGCTCGGGGGGCAGCTGCAGGCCTGGCTGCCGGGCAGAGAGGCACCGGCCACCGGCACCCCGTGCTCTGAGCGGGGGCTGGGCCATCCTTCCTGAGAGCCAGGCCTCCGCCTGGCTCGCTCTGTCCCTCTGAGGAGTCTGTCCCCCGTACCCCCCCCCCGGGGGGAGACCGCTGCCTGGGGGTGGACCTGGCCGTGTCTCCCAGCCTCCTGTGAGCACGTGCTGGGTACCAGCTGTCCTCCCCGCCGCCGCACACCCCTCCCGGCGGCACCGGGCGCGGGGCAGCCCCACAGCAGCCGAGGGAGCCCGGTCAGGGGTCAGGGCCCAGTTCAGCCCAGCTCTGGCCACAGCCTGCCTGGCCTCCGTTCAAGACCACGTTGGGGGTTTCTGGGGGTTCGATCCCAGCTCCTTCCCCCTAACCAGCCTCTGCCCGACCTTGGAGGGGAAACGGCTGCCCCCGGGCGCCCGCGGACTGGGCGCAGGCTGCCCCGTCTCCTGCCAGCGCAGCCGTGGGCCCCGGGTCCCGGTGCTCTCTGCGGCCTCGGCCAGGGCGTGCGGGGCCTTGTCTCAGCGCCGTCCCTCGTTTCCAGCCAGTCCCTAGCTGGGTCCTCCCTGCCACCCCAGGGCCCCACTCAGGCTGACGGCACAGGTGGGTCCCTCCCTCCTGCGCCTGGAACTTTCTGGGTCATCTCAGCCTCCCTCTGTGCCCCCGAGTTCCCCTTCCGCCCTGACAGGCTTGCTCTGGGCCTGGGCAGCGACTGCCCTCCCCCACGGCCCGCACGTGACGTCGGTGCCGCTTCCCTCCATGACGGGGGGCACCGCCAGGAGGGGGGCTCCGAGGCCTGGCGGCCCTCTGCCCTGGGCGCGCCCCACAGCCCGGCCTCTTTGCAGATCATCAACCATGACACCCGGCGGTTCCGCTTCGCCCTGCCGTCACCCCAGCACATCCTGGGCCTCCCCGTCGGTGAGTGCGGCCCCGCAGCGCCAACGGAGGCGGGAGCTAGGTCAGAGGGGGGACCTTTGCACTTCAGTGGGGGAGGGCTTCAAGGAGGAGGTGACAGCTGCCGTGGCCTTAAGAGTAAGTGTCAGAACGAGTCTATCCGGTGACCCTGGCAGTGGCTTCAGCACAGGTAGAGGCGTGGTGGCGGGGAGCCGGGCCTCCCTGGGGTGGCAGCGGGAGCCAGTCCGGGCAGGGGTGGGCGCCGGGGGGTGGGCTGACAAGGCTCAGCAGTCCTGCCAGGCCAGTCCCTGACCGGGTCCCGGCGCCCCCTGCAGGCCAGCACATCTACCTCTCGGCCCGGATCGACGGGAACCTGGTCATTCGGCCCTACACGCCCGTCTCCAGTGACGACGACAAGGGCTTCGTGGACCTGGTCATCAAGGTGAGGTCCGGGGCCGCCCCGGGGAGACAGGTGTGGGGTGACCACATCCCAGCCGGCGCCCCCCGCGCCCGGCTCTGAGTGCGGAGCAGACGTTCCCGATCGGCGGCGGCCGCGCGTGGGGCCCGGGCAGAGGGCCGAGCCGCTCGCTGCCAGCTGCTCCCCCTGCACTGCACTCGCCACACGAGCTCCGGCCCAGCGGGCCGTTCTGGGCTCGGTTCCCGGAGAAGCGTCCTGCCCACTCGCGGGGGTGGGGGTGAGGGCACACGAGCGTGTCTGGGGAGCTGCAGAGAGCTTACAATCCGCGGACCAGCCAGTACAGGAGCCGTTACAGGCCGCGGACCAGCCAGTATAGGCCACTGACCAGCCGTTACAGACCGCAGACCCGGTGTTACAGGCCGGGGACCAGTAGTTACAGGCAGTACAGGCCGCAGACCCGCAAGCCCAGGCGAGCAGCCGGGACTGAAACCTGGAGAGAAGTGACGACTAGTGGGGCCGTTTCTGAGAGTCAGCAGCGCAGACTTCACAGCGGCCCGGTCTCTGCCCGTCCAGCGGGGAACCAGCCGGCGGGGCGTGAGCTGCAGAGGCCGTCCCCCGTCTCGGCCAGGCCCGGGCCCGGGCTGACTCTCCGCTGCACTGTTGGGCCCAGGCCCCTCGCTGACCATTGGTGGGTGGGGGACAGAGGCAGAGGCCCGCTGAGGCCTGGGTCTGTGAGGGCAGGAGGGGAGCCTGGCTCTGACTGGGTCCCCCTTTAGCTTATTTATTTATTTACTTACAATCTTATTACAGAGAGGAAGAGAGAGGGATAGAGAGTTACAAACATGGTGAGAGAGAAACATCCATCAGCTGCCTTCCGCACACCCCCCGCTGGAGTTGAACCTGGGACTCTGGTCCGCAGGCCGACGCTCTAACCGCTGAGCCAAACCGATTCGGGCTGGGTCCCCTCTTTAGCTCTGGGTCATTTAGTCCCCCTGCTGGTGCCCAGCCTGGTCTGGGACCCTGTCTTTGGCTGGGGAGCCGGCAGTGAGCATGTGGTCACACAGGTCGGTGCTCACGCCAGGGGACACGGGACTGAGCCGGGATCGGGCACTGGGCGGGGGTGGGCGGCAGCGGGTGAGGGCGGCGGGGGGCAGCCACAGCCGGAGGGAAGGAGGGCCTTTCAGGTGCAGAGGCCCTGAGGTCAGGAGAAGCGCAGGGTGAGCCCCAGAGGGCAGTGCATTGGGGCGATAGGTCAGCGGCAGGCGGGCCTGGCAGACGCTGGTAAGGTCTGGGGCTCGTGCAGAAGCAAAGGGAAGGGGCGAGGGTTCGAGCATCTGTCCTCATTGAAACACTCCAGCCCAATGCGGGGTGTTGGGGGTTCGAGTAGAGGATAAGAAACTCACGCTGACCAGGCCCCTCCTGGCTGGAGGTCCCACTGGCTGCCATTGGCCCAGGATAGAGGTCACAGTCCTGGCCTCGCACACAGCGTGCCCTTACCACCCTTCCCTCTCCCTGCCCCCCCTGCCCCCCGCCCCCACACACCGCCCCTGTGCTGCTCCTCCCTAGTCCCCGGCCCTGGCAGGCCGCCTGGCTTTGCACCCCCTTCCTCCCCTCCCCAGCCGCCTTCTGTCTGCCCTTCACCCGGCCGCCCCTCAAGGCCCAGGGGACGTGCCCCGTGCTTCCTCCCCGGGCAGCAGGGCGAGCGCCCCTCTGTCTCGGCCTCTCTATCTGAGGGCCTAGCGCCTCCTTTTTTCCAAAGCTGACGCCCCAGGGGCGCGGGGCAGGAAGTGGTTCTGAGAGAGGCTTTTAGGACGTGGAGGATGGGGGAGCTGGCCTCGGGAGGGCGTGGCCAGACGCCTCGGAGGCTCCGTCAAGGTCCCGGAGAAGGTCTTGGAGGAACGTTAATACGTCAGACGAAGCCATGGGGTCGGCTGCCCTGTGTACCCCGGGCTGACGCTTTGCCTTCCGCAGACACGTTGGGGGAGGGCAGACTCCTAGGGGTCCGGGGCACAGCCGGGGACCTATAGCTGGGGGGGTGGGGCGCTCTGTGAGAGGGCCACCCCCAGGCTGCAGAGGAGCCCTCAAAGGTCACTTCCCATGAGGCCCAGAGCGCCCCCGCAGCCCTGGGAACGGGAGTGAGGCCTGCGGGTGTGTCTTGCAGGTTTATTTCAAAGACACGCACCCCAAGTTTCCCAATGGAGGGAAGATGTCCCAGTACCTGGAAGGCATGAAGATCGGGGACACCATCGAGTTCCGGGGCCCCAACGGGCTGCTGGTCTACCAGGGCAAAGGTGAGCGGGGCCGGACCCCCGGGGACCCGCGGGCCCGTGGGTGTTGCTGCGGGTCCTGACTGCCGCTTCGGGGGCACTTGTCAGCCAGGCTGTCTCTCTCCTGGGCCTCAGTTTCCCCAGCTGGGCCGGGGATGAGCGGGCCAGCGCAGGGGTGCAGCTGGCTGCCCTTGGAGGCCACGTCCAGCCCACGGACCAGCCTCGTTTGGCTGAAGCCTCCATGCGCCACCGCTGCCGCTCCCCACGCCGTCTGCCCGGGGGAGCCAGGCTGGGCCCCTCCGGCGTTCGAGTTGGTCCTGGGTCCCGCCTCCCCCTCCCCCTCCCCCTCCCCCTCCCCCTCCCCCTGCCTGGCTGCCGTTGGATGGTGGGCGCCTGCCCCTCGGATCCCCAAGCAGGGGCAGGTCCTGCAGCCCCTCCGACCCCCAGACACAGCGTGTTGGAGGGCGGCCCTCACCCCTTCTTGTCTCCCCAGGAAAGTTCGCCATCCGCCCGGACAAGAAGTCCAACCCGGTCGTCAAGACGGTGAAGTCCGTGGGCATGATTGCAGGCGGCACAGGTGTGTGGTCCGGAGCCCTTTGGAGTCCCCGGCGCGTGCGTGCCGTGGCGGGGGGGGGGGGGGGGGGGCGGGGCACAGACGTGAGCAGTTGTGAGCTGCCCGAGGTCCTGGCCCCGCCCCTGGCGCCTGCCCGGCCCCCCCACCCCGCCTGTGCGTGTACAGCGGGGGCTCACCCAGCCGCGGGGCTGCCGCCCTGCAGGGATCACCCCGATGCTGCAGGTGATTCGCGCCATCATGAAGGACCCGGACGACCACACCGTGTGCCACCTGCTCTTTGCCAACCAGGTCAGCGGGCGTTCCCGAGGGGCGCAGGGCCTCGGGGGGCCGGGCGTGTGAGATGCTCGGGCAGCGAGCACGAGGGGGGCTCTGAGGCCGTGTGCCCGCAGCCTGTGCAGCCCAGAGCCCCGTGTCTGGCCTGACACGTGGGGGTTGGAGGGGCATCAGCTCCTGGAGCACCTCCGCCTGAGACTCGCTCCCTGGCTGCCTCCTCCGAACCCCAGAGCTCCCTCCGTGAGCAGAGCTCGGAACCGGCAGCGAGGTGGGCAGGGCCGGGCGGGGCGGGCCGTGATTGAACAGTTGTTACCCCGTGGGGGCAGTGGTGTGGGAGGAGGGGCACTCCCTGTCCGGCCCCTGCGAAATCTGGGAAGGCTGCCCGGAGGAGAAGGAGCGCTGCACCCGGCGTGTGGGCTGCCAGGCGTCTGCTTTCCTCCTTTACGGAGGTGCAGCCGAGGTGCCGGGACCTCAAGGCTTGTCCCCGGGATGGGGATGGCGACCTTCGCTCTCTCTGAGCCGCTCGTTACTTAAGGATCAGTCCCCCCCGGGACTGTCACGGAAGGGTGGTGTTGGCCATCTCCTCCCTGTCTCCCCTCCGTCCGGTCGTTGAGCGCCCCGTCTGCCTTCTGTTCCCCGCTCTCCATCCCACTACCCCGTGCGCATCTCCCGCGGTGCCCAGAGCATCTCCACCTGCAGCTCCTGCGGGAGGAGGGGCCACGCCTCTGGGGTCCCGGGAGCCGCGCCAAGCGAGTGCCCGTGGGTGGGCGATGAGCCGCTGGGCGAGTGTCTCCACGGGCAGCCCCTGACCCCGGGCTCGTCCCCCTGAGCCCGGGCTCGTCCCCCTGACCCCGGGCTCGTCCCCGCAGACCGAGAAGGACATCCTGCTGCGGCCGGAGCTGGAGGAGCTGAGGAATGAGCATTCCGCCCGCTTCAAGCTCTGGTACACGGTGGACAAAGCCCCTGAGGGTGAGTGTGGGGAGCCGGGCTGGGGGTGGGGGCGCGGGTGCCCTCTGGCGCATGCCCTCGTCTGCATGCTCTCGCCGTGGCCTGTGAGAGGGACGCGGTGACCGGTGACCCGCAGGTGAGGAGGAGGGAGCGGAGAGGGGAAGTAGCGCCCATCACGCAGCTGGGGGCCTCGGGGACAGGCTGGAACCCCAGCTGCACTGCCCCCTGCGGGACGAAGGAGGCCGGCCCTCCCCCGTGGCTGGGACTCCTGTGGGCAGGTCCGGGCAGCGCTGGGGGCTGATGGCTCCCACCCTGTAGCTGGTACCGTTAGGCCCATTTCTCTCTGCTGTCACCAGCCCGGGGCTGGGCTAGGCCCGTGGTCGGCAAACTCATTAGTCAACAGAGCCAAATATCAACAGCGTGATTGAAATTTCTTTTGAGAGCCAAATTTTTTTAACTTCTTTTTTTAAAAAAGTATATTTTATTTATATTTTTACAGAGAGGAAGGGAGAGGGATAGAGTTAGAAACGTTGATGGGAGAGAAACGTCCATCAGCTGCTTCCTGCACACCCCCTACTGGGGATGTGCCCGCAGCCAAGGTCCATGCCCTTGACCGGAATCGAACCTGGGACCTTTCAGTCCGCAGGCCGACGCTCTATCCACGGAGCCACACCGGTCTCGGCTCCTTCCTTCACTATTAACCGAGCGAGGCCTGTGTGCCGGCTGTCTGGGCACCGGGAGCCCAGCGTCGGGCTGAACCCCGGGGGGACAGGGTCAGGCAGGGCCGTGGGGGAGGTGTTGGTGGAGAAGGTCACCTGACCAGCCTGGAGCTGGACAGACCCCTGGGACCTGGAGTCCACATCTAGCCGAGCAGATGCCCCCGCCTCAGTTCCAGGTCCTCTGGGCCTCAGTTTCCACGTCAGTGAGATGGGTTCGTTAGCCCTCTCTCTCCCTGCCCCCCCCCCCCCCCCCCCGAGGGCCGGATGGAAGTGAACGGCTTTGTGAACTGAGACCTGAGGCTCGCGCTGTGCTGCGGGCAGGCCAGGCTGGGCGGGCAGCAGCCCGGTGGCGGGGGGGGGGGGGGGGGGCGGGGGGCAGGGGGCGGGCATCGGCAGCCCCGGGCCGGGCGGCTCACCGGGTCTCCCCTCCGCAGCCTGGGACTACAGCGAGGGCTTCGTGAACGAGGAGATGATCCGGGACCACCTGCCGCCCCCCGCGGAGGAGCCGCTGGTGCTGATGTGCGGGCCGCCGCCCATGATCCAGTACGCCTGCCTGCCCGGCCTGGAGCGCGCGGGCCACCCCGCCGAGCGCCTCTTCAGCTTCTGAGGGCCGCCGGCCGCGTGCCGCCCGCCCGCCCGCCCCTGCCACCTGTGCCCTCACTCCCGCCCCTCCCTGTGGCCGGTCAGCCTGGCCCGCCCGCCCGCTCGCCCCTGCCACCTGTGCCCTCACTCCCGCCCCTCCCTGTGGCCGGTCAGCCTGGCCCGCCCGCCCGCCCGCCCCTGCCACCTGTGCCCTCACTCCCGCCCCTCCCTGTGGCCGGTCAGCCTGGCCCGCCCGCACCCTCCCGAGCCATCAGTCACCCCAGGGCGCCCCTTTGGGATCAGGGTTCCATCACCGTGGCCTTCAGGACAGGCTCCTGTCGGACCCGCCTGGTTCTTGCAGTGATGGCCGCGCAGGCTCGGTCCCCCCTCCCCCCCACACACACTGCTGGCCAAGGCCGCCGGCACCGCTCCACGCCGCCCAGAGGGGGGCACAGGCGGGAAGGATCGGGAATACAGGCTGTCAGAGCTGCGGGCGCCAGGGACTCCCCCCGCCACCACCCGGGGACCCCCGCCTGCGCCCCTCACTCCCTGCCGGGGCCAGGCCAGGCCAGGCCTCAGCACCTGACACTACAGGGCGGGGCTGCTGGGGGGAGAGGCTGCCCCAGCCCAGGGTGGGGGAGGGCCGGCCGAGGAGCCTCCCCATCCCCCGCACCCACAGTGGGCGGCTTTGGGAGCTCCAAGCTGTGGGCTCCGGGTTAGAGCGACCACCTCAGGGCCCCGGGCCCAGGCCCGGCGGCGGAGGGAGGACAGAGCTGGTGTTTATTTCCTCCTCGGCCCGCCCCGCCCTCCTGCTGCCTGCGCCCCGCCATGTGGGGGCGCCTCTCCCCGAGCCACATGCTCAGTGGCCGCGTCGTTGCCTTTAGACAGCGGTGGGTTAGCCTCGCGCCCCGGCTTTTCCAGTCATTTATGAGCAGAAAACGTTGAAATAAAACTTCGCTGATGTTAACCCTCCCGCGGCTCCGAGGCTGTGACCTGCGTCCCCGTGGGGGTGGCGGGAGGGGGACAGGCTGCCGGAGGGGACACAGGAAGAGCACACCGCGCCCGCCCCCCCCAGGCCAGCACTGGTGACCAGTGACATCCCGTGAGCCGCCCCGGGGCCCTGCGTTTCCCCGGGGGCAGGGCAGGGGGGAGTCCTCGCTCACCGTGACCCCCGCGTGGGACAGGCTGTTTCCCGGGTTCGGAGGCACTGGCCGCTTTGCCTCCGGCCAGGCTGTCTCCCAGGACGGGTGCCTGGAGGCAGGCCGCCTGGGGCTGCACCCCGGGAACCAGCACTTAAACGCCCCGCGTGTGCCCGTCCCGTTCCTGTCGCCCCCCGAGGGAGAGGGCTCCCTGACCCAGCGGCCTCCTTTCTGTTCCCCGAGAGGAGCAGGGAGAGGCCGTGGGCCCCGCTCCCTGCGGCGGAGACGGCTCAGCGACCAGTGGCTTTGGGGTTGGAGGCGGGGCCTGGCGAGGCGAGGTGCTGCCCTGTGGAAGGCTGTGGGGGAGGAGGGACCCTGGCTGCCCCCACACGCGCTTCCCTGCACCGGGCAGCTGCTGAGCAAGGTGCCAGGCAAGGAAGCGGCGGTGGTAAACGCCCAGGGAGGGGAGCCCTTGCAGGAGCTGGCCTGCGGGGGTGGCGGGGAGGAGCCGCCCGGGGTGTGGGTGTCTGAGTGGTGGGAACAGCAAGCGAAGGGCCCTGTGGTCAGGACGAGCGCCTGGATAGACTCCGGGCGGGCCAGAGAGGGCAGGCGGCCGAGCGGATGGTGCAGGTGAGGTGGGATCGGGAGACCAGCAGGTGCAAAGGCCCGGGGGCGGGGCCTGCTGGGAGGCTCAGGGGTCACAGTGAGGGGGGGCAGGGCCTGCTGGGAGGCTCAGGGGTCACAGTGAAGGCCGGTGTGGCTGCAGTGGAGGGGGGAGAGTAGGAGATGGCAAGTTAACAGGAAAAGATGCTTGGGGACCAGGGGCTCCCCTTTTTCCTTTCCTGTCACCTATTCTGTCCCCAGTGGGCAGGAAAGTGACTGACCTGGGAACCTGAGGCCCCCATGGCCCTTTGCACACCCATTGTGCGCTGTGCTTGCACTCTGCTGAGCGCTGGACACACAGTCAGCCTCCTCGTTCCCGCCTCCACCTGGAGGGCGAGCAGACAGGCCCGGGGGCAGGAACTGAATGCTGTCCGCCGGAAGCCACCGGAAGCTGCCTCCTGGAGCAGGAGGACAGGCACGAGCTGGATCCGGTCCCCCCTCTCTCCTGGTCTCAGTTTCCCCACCTGTAAAATGGGTGCGTGGTCTCGGTCTGATTCTTCACCCTCTTAGACTTTACATAAAGGAACAGGCCCTTTATCCCCTGGAGTGAATTCGCAGGTAATAAATCTCACACACACACACACACACACACACACACACAGCTCCAACTATGTTATAAAAGAGCAAGAAAGAAAGGAATTTATGAAACGGGGGTAGGTCAGGGTTTGCCCAAACGCCAGGTCCCTGAACTGTCTCAGCCCCAATTGCCGCCGGGCTCCCAAGTGGGCACAATTCTTGGTCAGTTTCCAAACAAAGCAGAAGCAGGACCCCGCTCCCCGGCGGCGGGGCAGCTGCCTTCCCGGCAAATCCGTGTCTGTCACATGACAAAAACCCTGCATGCTCACACAGGCATTGGAGCGAAGCCTGGTAATGGCTGCCAGCCTCTCGCTCCAGGAACGCCGCTGCGAGGGGGCTGTCCCACCTCCGCGCGACCATCTCTGTCCTCGGGGACCACTGGGGGTCCGTGAGGTCCCAAAGGTTGGCGACCGCCGCTCTGGACAACCGAACAGGACTCCCCAAAGCTCAGAAAGGCCCCTGGGAGAGGTCACCCCGCTGAGAATCCCGAAATAAGTTGATTTTGGTTCATGACTCTGTTGTGCTGGCCTTTAAGAATCACTGAAGTGACTTTTATACCTTTCACTTAAGGCACCACAGGGATTTAATTCCTGCACCCTCGGGCTGCTCCCCGGTTCTGCGCCGGCCCGCCACGGCCCAGCTGGCCCAGGCTGGGGCGGAACTCTTCTCCTGCACCCCTGGGCGGGAGGGGCTGGTGGCCGCTGAGTAAAGGAAGGCCGGCCAGCACCCAATCACAGCCTCCCAGGTGGGACCCGGATTCCCCTCTGTCTGGTGCCCAACCCCAGGCCCTCTGGATTTCTTTCTTTTTTCTTTTCTTTTTTTTTAATACATATATTTTATTGATTTTTTGACAGAGAGGAAGGGATAGGGATAGAAAGTTAGAAACATCGACCAGCTGCCTCCTGCACACCTCCTCCTGGGGATGTGCCTGCAACCAAGGTACATGCCCTTGACTGGAATCGAACCTGGGACCCTTCAGTCCCCAGGCAGATGCTCTGTCCACTGAGCCAAGCCTGTTAGTGCCCTCTGGATTTGTTTACCAGCTCTAGCCCAGTTTTTCCATGGAGTTTCTGGTGACAGATTGTTTTATACGTACCTCGCGCTAACCGACAGATTGTTAATGATTATTTTCTTATTTCAAAGAAGAAGTGAAAGAGAGAGCGATGGAGTCATCAGTGATGAGAGAAAATCATTGACCAGCTGCCTCCTGCATGCCCCACTCCGGGGATCGAGCGCACAGCCCCCGGGCATGTGCCCGGTGGAGCGCTGAACCGTGACCTCCAGGTTCATAGCTTGGTGGACACTCAACCACTGAGCCACTCCAGCTGAGCCTGACGCCAGATTCTTAACTGGACTGTGATGTTCTGTCAAGCGCACATAACTCGTTAACCGAAGTCACAATTGATTTTACTTTGTCATACCTTTAAAATACATTTTTATTGAGTGGCTGCTTCCTGCACACCCCCTACTGGGGATGTGCCCTTGACTGGCATTGAACCCGGGACCTTTCAATCCGCAGACAGACACTCTACCCTGAGCCAAACCGGCTAGGGCCGATGTCACAATAAAAACAAATTTTTTTAAGTACATAACTGCACTGGCAGTGTCGGACTAAGAAAATAGTAAAGAGCTCACAAAGCATTAAACTAGTTGCAGGGCCAAGTGTGGTCCCTGGGACTGAGCCAGGCGGTCCTGCGCCACAAAGGAGCACCTACTGTGTGTGTGCCCCTGGTGCTGAGCCAGGCAGTCCTCTGAGCCACAAAGGGGCACCTACTGTGTGTGCCCCTGGGGCTGAGCCAGGCGGTCCTGCGCCACAAAGGGGCACCTACTGTGTGTGCCCCTGGTGCTGAGCCAGGCGGTCCTGAGCCACAAAGGGGCACCTACTGTGTGTGTGCCCCTGGTGCTGAGCCAGGCAGTCCTCTGAGCCACAAAGGGGCACCTACTGTGTGTGCACCTGGGACTGAGCCAGGCGGTCCTCCCGAGCCACAAAAGGAGTCCCTACTGTGTGTGGGGGTAATGCGCACTTCTCTGTGTTCTCGAACCCCAGGGAAGAGAACAGGAACACCAAGGAAGAACACCAGCTCCAGCCCCGCGACCATCTTCAGACCTGTTCTTTAAGCGCGAGAGGGGGGTCGGGCAGATCGCAGCACCCAGGCATCCCGCAAAGTAGGCGGGTCACCTTAGGGGCAACCTTTACCCGCTCAAAAATTCGTCTCACATTAGCAGTGAGGATTCGGGCGTCACCCCGAATCGTTATTTTCCTTACTCATAAGTTTAAGGCATAAACGAGTCCTTTTGTTACTCGCTGCATGGAGATTCCGAATCTCATTAGTCCTACGGTGAGTATAAAAGTTGACCGTTAAACTAAGATCCCCGTTTCTTTAAAGTTGATCTTAATGCTTGTTAATATTTTATGTCGCTTCTCGTTTTATTTGTCCGGGAGGAAGACCAGAGAATGATAATGATCCCACACTTCGTATGCAGATATGCAGCTCGCGCCGCTAAGGCTCACGGGCCCCACAGCCCGTGTACTTCCGGTTCTTGCCTCCTTGGAACTGTCGCGAGAATTCGTCGAGGAAACGCCGGAAACAGCTCCTCCGTAGCGGCTAAAGGGGCGGGCTCGAGGGTTGAAGGGATCCAAACTGCTCCGTGGTGTAAGATGGCGGACATCTCCCTGGACGAGCTCATCCGGAAACGGGGAGCTGCGGCGAAGCCGAGGTAAGTGGCCTTTTCTCCTTTCGGCGTTTAAGAACCGGGGCTTAGCGCAGCTCAGGGTGGAGGAGGGAGCGGCCCGGGGCGACGGAGGGCCTCCTGCGCCCGCCCCTGCCGTAGCCGCGCCGCTCATTGGCCCGGCCGCCGCCGCCGCCACAGGCCCGGCCGCCCACTGGCTAGAGGCGCCGTTGTTTCGGCGAGCCAGGGGAGGCTGGCGTGGCCGCTGGCGGCCGCGGAGCCGGGGTACGCGGCGTGTGGGAGCGGCCGAGGGGGTGCCCTGGGGGCGGCGGGGCAGTCCCCCGGATCCCGAGAGCTTCCCGGGCGCAGCCCCCTCCCCGACTAGACGGGCGCTCGGGCCCCGCTCCTCCGCGCGCTCAGCCGGGCCTTCGAGTTAGGCGACCGGACGGCAGCGGGGCGGTGACCGGCTCGGACTCTGCGGGGCCTTATTCTGCCTCCCGCGTCGACCGCCGTTTCGGAGCCGCTTCTGTTCAGCCGCCTCGCCGGGGACCCCGAGCGCTTTCGAGGACCCGCTGCCTCGTTGGCTTCTCCCGGGCCTGTCGGCCAGCCAGCAAGTTGCCCCCATTTTACGGAGGCGGACCCGAGGCTGGCCGAGGTGGACTGCCGTGTCCGAGGCCGCGGCGGAGCGGGCCTGTGCGCTTCCGTTGCTGCCCGAGGGGGCTCGGCGTGGGAGGAAAGCCGGGGTCGGGGGTTGGGGGGGGGGGCGGCTGGTGCTTGGCCGTTTCCCGGAGGCTGTGGCTCCCGGTGCTCGGAGGGGGCTGGAGCTGAGCGGGGAGCTGCGGAGGTGCCTTGCCGTCTGTGCCCCACACTTTCTCGGGACCCCCCCCCCCCCAGTGTTGTGGGTCACCCCAGCCTGCAGGGGCGCCCCGTGCGGAGGAGGGGACTTGGCCGTGGTGTCCCCGCACACGTTCCAGTAGTTGAACTGTTTGCAAACAGCCAGGCTGTGGAGAGGTTACACACCGCTGTTTTTAGTACCTCCCGGTGCTGGAAGCCAGAAAATAGATTCTTTCCCTTGCTGCTGAAAATGAGTCCCACCAAAAGAATAAATATGATGGCCGAAACCGGTTTGGCTCAGTGGATAGAGCGTCGGCCTGCGGACTGAAGGGTCCCGGGTTCGGTTCCGGTCAAGGGCATGTACCTTGGCTGCGGGCACATCCCCAGTGGGGGGTGTGCAGGAGGCAGCTGATGGATGTTTCTCTCTCATCGATGTTTCTGACTCTCTCTCTCCGTAAAAATCAATACAATGTATTTTTAAAAAATAAATATAATGAGTCCCACCTCCCCTGCCCGGCTCGTCGGCCAGCACCCCACTCGGCTCCTGGCCCCTGATGCGCCCTCGGTATTAATTCCGTTAATTCCTGGGGAGCATTCCGCTCCTGGGTCTTTTTCTCCAGTGCCTGGTGTGGCATTGGCGCCGGGTCCACTGCCATCAGTAAACGTGTCCTGGTGCCACAGGCATCCTGGTGTCAGGCTTCCCGGGTGGTTGCTAAATGAACCCCTCCGTTGCTGATGGCGGGGGTTGGGGTGGGGGGGCTGCTTGTGGGTCTGGACTGTTCCGCTGTGGGTGTGTGCAGCGTCTCCCGGTGGGTGGTGGATGGGGCTGCGGGGAAGCGGGCGGTGAGTCCGTGGGGAGCACGGGGACAGACTGGGTGTGCAGCCAGGCAGACCGGGCCCAGCAGCCCCGCTGTGGGGTCTGCGCCTCCCTGGCCAGATGACTTCTGAGCTGGGCAGTTCGCTCATTTGTAATGATGGTGGCTGGCAGGTCGGAGAGGTGTGAGTGGAAGAGTGTGAGAGAGTATGTCGTAAAGTTCGTACCAGGCAGGAAGTGTTCAGCCAGTGGTGGCAGTTATCCGGGGCCTTAAAGGAGGAGAAGCCAGGCCCCTCGCCTGGGAACACGCTAGGTTTGCGCTGGGGCCCGGAGTCAGAATGCAGAGTTCATCCCCTGCTTCTCCCACTTGCCATTAATCTGATGCAAGTTACTTACCCATTTCCTTAGCGGTAAAGTGGGCAGTCCCGACTTCATTGGGCTGTTGCTGACAGAGAGGAGTCTCTGAAGTGCCCGGTGAGTGCCCAGTGCTTCGAGGACATCAGCAGACCCGGCCTGAGGCTTGCTCTGCGATGATGGCAGACTGGGGTGGGGGGTGCAGGCAGGGTGCGAAAGGAACTGGACTGCATGCTGTGTTTGGGTTAAATCTGCTGCACACTCCAGTTTTATTTACTTAGCGAATTAAAATCCACCATTTAATAGAAAACTCAGTAATAAAATACAGAAACATGGATAAATCTCAAACACATTATGCCAAGTGG
The DNA here is from genome assembly GCA_027563665.1 of Antrozous pallidus. Taxonomy (NCBI): domain Eukaryota; kingdom Metazoa; phylum Chordata; class Mammalia; order Chiroptera; family Vespertilionidae; genus Antrozous; species Antrozous pallidus. The sequence goes on along the minus strand of CM050513.1, from coordinate 116,283,499 downwards.
AAGAGGCCAAACAGCTACCTGTTGTGTGATTCTGCTTACGTGGTGTCCTGGAGAACCTAAAACAGGGACAGAAAATCTAGTTGCCAGGGACTTGAGGGGGGACGGGGAGGAGATTGACTACACCTGGGCACCAGGGAACTTTTGGGGTTATGAAAACTTTTCTATTTTGATTGTGGCCAAGTATACATCTAAAAAGGGTGAATTTTACCACATGTAAATTAAATCTCAAAACCTCATTTATCACCAACAAAGCAGAGCATGCTACTCACACCAAGAATATTTCTTTTGCTGAAACCGGTGTGGCTCAGTGGCTAGAACGTCAGCCTGCGGACTGAAAGGTCCCGGCTTCGATTCCGGTCAGGGGCATGTACCTTGGCTGCTGGCACATCCCCAATGGGAGGCGTGCAGGAGGCAGCTGACCGATGTTTCTCTCTCATCGATGTTTCTGACTTTCTACCCCTCTCCCTTTCTCTCTGTAAAAAATCAATACAAAATATATATTTAAAAAATCAGCTCATATTTTTTTTAAAAAGAATTTTTTTTCACACCAAGAATATTTCATGCAAAGACAGCCTTCATACCTTGCCTGCACTTCAGTGGAGAGACGGTGGCAGAGGCTGTGAACATGGGATGGGCACAGCCCTCCGCCAGGGCCCTGTCATGCCGTCATGTAACGTTCAGAGCCCCATGTTCATAATCTGTCCCCAGATTAATGGGTCTCAGCTCCACTTCCCATCTTCTTCGTGGGCTCTTATGCTAGAAGTGGGTGCTTGTACCTTCAGCCATGGGTGGGTTTGCCTTGGGTACCGGCTGGCACTCAGCGGAATGCCACCTGTAGAACAATGGGATTCTCTCTCTCCTGAAGTTTTGAACCTTAAGAGAAAGGCTTTCTTTAAAATGAAACCGTTTGTCAAACACAGCCCCTTCCCCCGAGCTCGTTCGTCCTTTTCTGCAGCGGCCTGTTGTTGTGCAAGATGGAGTCAGCCCGAACAGCTGCAGTCCCTGGGTGGCTGGCAGCACTGACCGGCCTCCATCCCTCCTTATTTACTTTGTTAACATGTTTTTATTTCAGAGAGAGAGGGAGAGAAACATCAGTGGTGAGAGAGAATCATACATAGATCAGCTGCCTCCTGCATGTCCCGGCACTGGGGATGGAGCCCACAACTTGGGCAGAATCGAACCTGGGACCCTTCAGTCCACAGGCCGACTCTCTATCCACTGAGCCACACCGGCCAGGGCGTCCATTTTTATTTTACTTGTACAGCCAGCAAAGAGCAAAGCTACACCCGGGGGTCCTGTCAAGAAGCGTAAAAGTTCTGAACAGTGAATGTAGTCTATTTTGCTTGTTTACTAAGAGATTCCTTCCTGGGAACTTTGGTTCAACATTGCATGGATGTCCCAGGAACCTGTATCTTAAAACGTTAGGAAGAACCTATAACAATCAGAAAACGTCTTTCCTCTTGAGGGAAAGACATGCAAAAGGCAGCCTGAGGAAGAGCAGGTGACCGCCCGCCCCCGGGGCGGGGCCTTGCCGCTTCACGCTCACTGCTCCTTGTAAGCCAAGACAGGGGTCACTGTCACCACCCGGACGCCAGTGAGCTATCGGAGGTTTCTGCATTGAGTGGCAATTACAGAAAGGGAGGGGAGAGTTTTGAGTGCGCTTTCATGCAGGCCCTGCATGCGGGTGCGCTGGTGAGGCACCTTTTCCCACAGAGCACGTCTCTAGTGACTTCAGTTGCTCCACACCCTTAGGGAGTCTCCAGGACAGCACCGGCCACCAGCTGGCCTTTCCTTCCTCTGGATGTGAGCGCCGCTGACTCAGTTTGTCCAGACAGCATCCGGCTGGGTTAGTTTACTCCTCGGGATGGCTGTCTGTCCACCGTGCCCTGTGTTAGATGAGCTGTCGGGCAGCCTTCGTGGGAAAGCTGGGCCTTGAGCAGCCCCGGGCCGCACGCCCTGACCGAGGGAGGGGTCCTGGGAGCCCGGGAGCGCGGGAGCTGGAGAGCTCTTCAGTTCAGGCTGGCCGGGTCCTCGGTGCTCGTTTCTCTGTGGAAAAGGACAAAGGGATGTATGCCTAAAACAGAGGAAAACTCGTTACTGCATAGCTCAGAGGGGGGATCAGTATTAAAATGAGACACCTGCACAGGACTCTTTCGGAGGGGAAGAGGTTAGTGTGTTATTTTTCTTTATGTCTCTAAAGGACCTAAATGCAGCAACACATATACTAAAATGGGAGTGATGCCGGGAAGATTAGCATGGCTCCTGCGCAAGGACGACACACAAAGTTGTGAAGTGTTCCATATTTAAAAAATAATAATAATAAACAACCTAATTCAGAACTGACCCAGGGTTATGAAACGAAACTGTGTTTTCTCCCTACAAAGATGACCTCAACACGCATGTACTCTAACCCAGAGATCCCCCTGGGTTCAAATCCACTTTATAATAATCCGTGTCCCATTATTGGCCTGAACACTTTGGTCTGGACTTATGTCCAGAGCCAGCTGCCCCTCTGCCCTCCACAGATAGAGCCGAGAGGGCGAGGCCTTCCCAGCCCCATTCAAACCCTGTTTGGGCACCCCGTGTCCCAGCTCCCGTCGAGGTCTGAGAAAGAGCTTACACTCAGTGGGGCGTTCCCCTCGTAATCCACGGCACTCGTCCCAGGACCCGGAGAACTGGCGAGTGGCTGCAGGGGTGCAGCGGTGGCCGATTTGGGGTGTGGCCAGGTGGGGCCGTAAGAGGCTTGCTTACAATGTCCCTCTCCCCTGTGCAAACATTCAGAGACTGCAAGTGCAGCGTGTGCTTCAGTAACCTCCGGGAGCCGCACCGGGAGGTGAGGCCGCAGACTGAACTGGGGGCCAGCCCAGGGGCTCCACTGGGGGGGGGGTGGGCTTTGTCAGGGAACCCTCGGCGGTTCTTGGGGCAGGAGGTGCCATAATTGGACTCTGTGTTTTAGAGAGCTGCTTCCAGCAGGAATGTTTATTTGGAAAATTCCTGATGACTAATGCCTGCTCTATAACCACTCCTGCTACCTGCGGGGATGAATAGCTGTCTTCATGCAGGGAGAGAAGCGCTTACGAAAAGCCTGCACATTGAGCCCCTAACGCTGTTCACACAGGAGTTGAAAAGAACTGAAGGCATGGAATTGAGGGAACGGAGCTTGCTTACCACAACGGCATCACCTCCCGCCCCCGGATGCACCTCGCGCTGGTCCAGTAGATAAAAACGGACCACAGGGCTGGTGTTTTGGTGGTCCCTCCTGCCTGACAAGCAGTGTGGAGTGTGGGTCCCCAGTCTGTGGACATCCTCAGTGTGTGCCCCCCCCCCCCCCCCCCAGGCACAGGGAGTGCTTTCTCCCTCCACATGGCTGAGGCCCTGAGATGTCCCTAAGCCTGGCGACAGGACTCACCCTTCCTTAGCTCGTCAAATTCTGGCCTTTATTTTTGACCCGGGCTTCGCTTATTAGGGCTTTAGGTATAGTGAAGTTCAAGTCCAGCCTTCACCATTATGGCTCTGTGATTTGGGGTTCTCAGCTTTGTCCTCTATAAAATGTGGATAGAACCTCATTCTCCGAGCTGTGCGGTGTGTCAAAGGCCGTGGGCCTTTAGTAAGTGCTCCGGACTGGTGGTTGAGACTTTCTGTATAAAATCTTTCATGCACCCCGCTGGCCAGTGCCCCTGCGTGGCCATGGCAGACATCGCTTTTCAAACATAGACTCGTGTGATTTCTCAGAGTATTTACGAGCCATTACGATCATCAAAGAGGGAAATTGTTGAGGAATATGAATAAATTAAGGTTATAGAGGCCTACTCTCCATTGCCGCTCCCAAGTAGGTTTACTAATCTGTCCTTTCCTCCGTTCTCTGTTCAGCTGTATGAAGTTTGTTTTCAAGAATCGCGTTCTCTGTAGCCACTGCTCTGATTACTGTTACTGTAGATCAAGCAGGTCCAACTCCCAGCCCGGGGCCACAGGCCTCGTTTATTGGGCCGTGTTAGCCTTTGAGTTTGACATGTTTGCTATAGATGCTTTCCTTTTCTAGAACTTCATGGAAGCGGTGCCTTTCAATATGAACTCTTAACATCTGGCTTCTTTTGCTCAGCACAGTGTTTTGAGCTTCATCTGTGTGACTTGGTGTATCAATAGTCCTTCCTTTCGCCGCTGAGAAACATTTCATATGGATATACCACAATGTATGTCATCATGCGTTGCCTGATGGTTGGCATTTGGTGGGCTTTCAGCTTTTGGTGATTGTGAATAAAAGCTACTCTAAGAAAAAAAAGAAGCTCATTGTTCCTTTAGTCATTCAAAATAATCACTTTCAGTTGGTTGTCTTTTTGCCCCCTATTTTATGGGCATTGTGTTCTTCGCTGAAAGTGTGATTGATGGCATGGTGGCTAGATTTGCCCCGTTTCACGGTATTGTAAATCACAGGAGCACCACCTGGTAAGAGCATCCTCCCTCCTTTCGTTATACATATCAGGCACCTTTGGTAGTGGGTGTCCTGGTGATGGGGGGGGTGGGATCTGGAGAAGGCAGACGAAGAAAGGAAATCTTCGGGACCGGCTCGCGTTTGGAGTAGGAGGTGTCCAGCCCCCGCCAGCGGCCGCGCTCGCACGCAGCCTGGTCCTGTTTGTAGCGCCCCCACTTGGGCAGTCAAGACCCTTGTGGGCCCCATTTTCAGGCCCAAGCCCTGGGCTACTCTGTGTGCTCTGGCTGCCGCTGCGTGGGTCTGGGCTGGGAGGAACAGGTGGTAGCCGGGGTCCCAGCCGGGTGTGGGAGTGGTCAGTGGGGCTGGGCTGCCTTCCCGGGGCAGTTTTCTCTAGAGAAGCACTTTCAGGGGCAGCCATCACTTCTCTGTCACCTCCCCTGGGGCTTGGAGTAAGAAGGGAAGTGTGGGGCCTGTTATAATGAAAAGGTTGACCTGGAGGCAGGTGGACCTGGTGTCCAGTCCCAGCCATGCTACTAGCGCTACGATTCAGTTCTTACGGAGATGAGGTGAGGACACTAACAGCAGTTGTGAGCCTGGCAGGTTCGTGACTGATAGGAGCCCTGTGGAGGCCTTGACTCAGGCCTGGATCTCCGGATCAAAAAGCTGTCGGAGCCTTTGTCACTCCCCTGGTGCCAGGAAGACCCTGGGCAGGAGCTGCAGAGCGCGCCCCGCGAAGCTCTTGGCCGTCTCGGGAGGTGCAGGCTTGTGAACGAGTCATTGTGCTGCAGTGTGGGGCGGGCCTTGCTGGCGCTGTGTCCGCTGTGGGAGTGGGAGGGGGTGAGGGGTGGGAGGCGGACCTTACTGTGCGAGCTGCCAGACTGCGAGAGGAGCCGCGCTGGGCTGTGGCGGACGTGCCCCAGTCTGCCCCAGCGCCCTCTGGCTCCCTTCTCTTCCAGACGCCCTGGGCCTCTTAAGCCTGCTCCCCACCCTGAAGGTGTCCACTTGCTTGTGTCCCCACAGACTGTGGACTTGCCTAGAACAGGAGTCTGGTGATTATTTGGGTGTCTGTGTGCCTCCACCCCCAAGTCAGAGCCTCTGCCCTGTTCCTTGCCCCGCCCCTTTGGTTACGTGATTGCTGGGCCCAGGGCCTCTGGCTTTGGGGGAGGAAAAGGGGGGTTCAGTGCCTGATGAGTGAAGGATTCATCTGGAGTGCTTTCCTCTAACTTCGGTTTTATCTATCTGGACCTTATGTACTGATCAAGTTATTTTTCCCTATTTTATGAGTAGGCCCTCAGTAATAGCTTCCACCTTTGAAGTTCTTGTAGCTGGCCTAGTCAGATTAACAGAGATCAAGTAACAGAAGAAAATAAAATTTTAATACATGCACATGAGGGATTCACATAAGCATGAAAATCTTTTAATTTCTTAAAATATGTATTTTTTAATAGATTTCACAGAGGAAGATAGAGGGGGGGAGAGAGAGAGAGAAACATCAACAGTGAGAGAGAATCACTGATCAGCTGCCTCCTGCACACCCACACTGAGGACCATCCCATAACGGGACGGAACGGAAACCTCCTGGTTCACAGGTTGATGCTCAACCACCGAGCCATGCCAGCGGGGCTTAATATTACAGTTTTCATTTGCAGGCTCAATGTCAGACCGGGCGTTGGGGGTGTGCGGTCTTACGTTGGGATCCAGCAGAGCTTCCTCAGCCAGCCAGCACGCACAGCCACCTTCCAGCAGAAGTTTGATGCCCGGCAGAAGATTGGCCTCTCGGATGCCCGGCTCAAGCTGGGGGTCAAGGACGCCCGAGAAAAGCTTTTGCAGAAAGACGCTCGCTTCCGGATCAAAGGGAAAGTGCAGGATGCCAGAGAGATGCTCAACTCCCGCAAGCAGCAGAGCATGGCTCCCCAGAGGCCCCACCAGGTCGCCGATGCCCGGGAGAAGCTCAGCTTGAAGCGGAGTTCCCCCGCTTCCTTCATGAGTCCCCCCATCGGGACGGTGACGCCGGCTCTGAAGCTCACTAAGACCATCCAGGTAGGTGTGGCTCTTGTCAGAAACCCCGGGAAGCCAGAAACGACTGCGGATTCCGGCAGGGAGCAGGGCTCGGGAAGGTTTGGGGCACATAACATTCCTGGGTGTGTGTAGTGACCATATGAGGAAGGCAAGGCATTGCCCGGTTTTGTGTAAAAGCGAGGGAGGCCCAGGGAACTGAAGTGCCTTTCCCAGGTGAGCTGGCGGTGGAGGGAAGAGGCGGGAAGGGACAAAACCGGTTTGGCTCCGTGGACAGAGCATCGGCCTGCGGATTGAAAGGTCCCAGGTTCGATTCCGGTCAAGGGCATGTGCCTTGGTTGCGGGCACATCCCCAGCAGGGGGTGTGCAAGAGGCAGCTGATTGATGTTTCTCTGTCATCGATGTTTCCGACTTTCTATCCCTCTTCCTTCCTCTCTGTGAAAAATCAATAAAATATATATTTTTTTAAAAAAGAGAGAGACGGGAAGGGACAAAACATTTATGGAGCATGTGCAACCTGGCAGGCACTCACCATATATGCTCTCCCCGCTCGCTGTATTGCTCACTGCAACCCTGTTGTTATTGCCTCAGTTTACCCAAGAACCTGGGTCTCGGAGATGTGAATTATGCCCAGTTACACAGCTCCTCATACAGTGCCCTGGCCACCGGCACAGCCACCACCCCAAAGGGAATGGAAGCAAGATCATTTCCTCGTCGCACAACTGGCGACAGGAGCAGCAGCAGCAGGGAGCATGCATTGAGCTGGTTCGCTGAGCCCGCACATGCCTTGCCAGCTAACCTCTGGGACGGCGAGGCTTCCTGTCACCCTCCTGCCGCCGTCTGAGGCGCTCTGTAGGGCGTTTACCAAACACCGAGTGCCCCTCACATGTCAGGTTCAGTGACCAGAGAGCGAGATGTGGGCCGTGTGAATTGTGACCCGCGGGTGTGTTCTAGGTCCCACAGCAGAAGGCCGTGACACCACCTCACGCCCACCCTGCTGGAATGAGGATTAACGTCGTCAACAATCACCAGGCCAGACAGGTAGAGTGTGTGTACGTGTGTGTGTACGTGTGTGTGTACATGTGTGTGTGTGCGCGCGCGCGTGTGTGTGTGTGTGTGCGCGTGTGCGCGCGTGTGTGTGTGCGCGCGTGTGTGTGTGTGTGCGCGCGCGCGTGTGTGTGTGTGTGTGTGTGTGTGCAGATCGGACCTGCTGCTGGGTGGGTTAACTGATGCTGCTTCAAGGTTCACAATTTGAAGACGTGGGAGGAATTACATTTAACTGTATTTTATGAGTTTTAAGAAGAAACCTTATGACTGAGGAGAGAGGCTTAAGAGGCAGGAGCAAATTGGGAAAAAAATGTATTTTTAAAATTAATGTGCTCAGCCGAAACCGGTTTGGCTCAGTGGATAGAGTGAGCCTCGGCCTGCGGACTGAAGGGTCCCAGGTTCGATTCCGGTCAAGGGCGTGTGCCTTGGCTGCGGGCACATCCCCAGTAGGGGGCGTGCAGGAGGCAGCTGATCGATGTTTGTCTCTCATCGATGTTTCTGACTTTTACCCCTCTCCCTTCCTCTCTGTAAAAAGTCAATAAAATAAATTAAATTAAATTAAATTAATGTGCTTAATACAGAAAATGTACAAACTAGAGAAAGATTAAGAAGAAGTTCCTTATGCTCCTGTTCTCCTACGCCAGTGGTCGGCAAACTCATTAGTCAACAGAGCCAAACATCAACAGTACGACAATTGAAATCTCTTTTGAGAGCCAAATTTTTTAAACTTAAACTTCTTCTAATGCCACTTCTTCAAAATAGACTTGCCCAGGCCGTGGTATTTTGTGGAAGAGCCACACCCAAGGGGCCAAAGAGCCGCATGTGGCTCGAGAGCTGTGGTTTGCCGACCGCGGTCCTAAGCCAACCATTATTGAACTTCTGCCCTGTTCCTTCCTGATTTTAAATGGCATTATTTAATTATTGCATAGTGTAGCTTTGGTTATTTTCTTAATCCAATTTTGTATCATTTTTTTTCTGTATTTACGTTTATTGTAAACAATTTTTAACCCTTTATATGCCATAAGCGTCTATAGACGCAAGCGGGATAGTTTTTATTTTGGATGCGTGGCAATGAACTGGTTTATAACCACATGATCCATCGAGCTGACATTCCAGTTGATTTAAGCCATTTTACTGTACTTTTCGCTGTTGGGAATTCCCTGAACATCTTTGTGGATAAGGCTCTTCTAGGGCTGGGTTCGTTTCCATGGGCCAGGCTGCCAGGGCGGGCTTTCCAAGCCAGAGGATGTAAGCAGACATTTTGGGGGCTCTTCTTGTAGAAAGGATGGACCCCGAAGCTGCAGCACTTTATCTGCCCTGTGGGTGGGGAGCCACCTGTCAGGACTGGAGCCTCACTCAGCTCCTCCGGCCCCCCGCCCGCTGCTTCTCCCTCCGCCTCCTTTGCTCCAGCAGCCCTCCCCCTCGCCGCTGTCCTCGCTGCAAATGCTGTTGGCAGCCTGGATGCCACGTCCGCTTCTCTTGGTTTGTTTCCAGAGTGTATATGACCTGGATGAAGATGACGACACTGCGGCTCCCGTTCCCAAACAGATGAAGCTGGCAGCCCCCGGCAGCTTTCTCCACCACGTGGTAGGGGGTCTGTGTTTGCGGCACTGGCTGTGTGTCATTAGTTGGGGGGCAGAGTTGTGTCTGCGGCACTCGCTGTGTGTCATTAGTTGGGGGACAGAGTTGTGTTGGCGGCACTGGCTGTGTGTCGTTAGTTGGGGGGCAGAGTTGTGTCTGCGGCACTCGCTGTGTGTCATTAGTTGGGGGGCAGAGTTGTGTTGGCGGCACTCACTGTGTGTCATTAGTTGGGGGACAGAGTTGTGTTGGCGGCACTGGCTGTGTGTCGTTAGTTGGGGGGCAGAGTTGTGTCTGCGGCACTCGCTGTGTGTCATTAGTTGGGGGGCAGAGTTGTGTCTGCGGCACTGGCTGTGTGTCATTAGTTGGGGGGCAGAGTTGTGTCTGCGGCACTGGCTGTGTGTCATTAGTTGGGGGGCAGAGTTGTGTCTGCGGCACTGGCTGTGTGTCATTAGTTGGGGGACAGAGTTGTGTTGGCGGCACTGGCTGTGTGTCATTAGTTGGGGGGCAGAGTTGTGTCTGCGGCACTCGCTGTGTGTCATTAGTTGGGGGGCAGAGTTGTGTCTGCGGCACTGGCTGTGTGTCATTAGTTGGGGGGCAGAGTTGTGTCTGCGGCACTGGCTGTGTGTCATTAGTTGGGGGGCAGAGTTGTGTCTGCGGCACTCGCTGTGTGTCGTTAGTTGGGGGGCAGAGTTGTGTCTGCGGCACTGGCTGTGTGTCGTTAGTTGGGGGGCAGAGTTGTGTCTGCGGCACTCGCTGTGTGTCGTTAGTTGGGGGGCAGAGTTGTGTCTGCGGCACTGACTGTGTGTCGTTAGTTGGGGGGCAGAGTTGTGTCTGCGGCACTGGCTGTGTGTCTTTAGTTGGGGGGCAGAGTTGTGTCTGCGGCACTCGCTGTGTGTCATTAGTTGGGGGGCAGAGTTGTGTCTGCGGCACTGACTGTGTGTCGTTAGTTGGGGGGCAGAGTTGTGTCTGCGGCACTCACTGTGTGTCATTAGTTGGGGGGCAGAGTTGTGTCTGCGGCACTCGCTGTGTGTCGTTAGTTGGGGGGCAGAGTTGTGTCTGCGGCACTCACTGTGTGTCGTTAGTTGGGGGGCAGAGTTGTGTCTGCGGCACTCACTGTGTGTCGTTAGTTGGGGGGCAGAGTTGTGTCTGCGGCACTTGCTGTGTGTCATTAGTTGGGGGGCAGAGTTGTGTCTGCGGCACTCGCTGTGTGTCGTTAGTTGGGGGGCAGAGTTGTGTCTGCGGCACTCGCTGTGTCTCGTTAGTTGGGGGGCAGAGTTGTGTCTGCGGCACTGGCTGTGTGTCGTTAGTTGGGGGGCAGAGTTGTGTCTGCGGCACTGACTGTGTGTCGTTAGTTGGGGGGCAGAGTTGTGGAGAATTGGCCTTTTGACTCAGATGTATTTCTTCATTTGGGTTTTAAGATTTTCAGAACCGGAACTAGTCCCACCCCTCATTTTATCGACACTGAGACCAGAGTGCCCCACGGTGGTGAGGGGCAGAGCTACAGCTCCCCATTGATTGAGGGTGGAGACCTTTCGTGAGAAACGTGGTGACCCCACAGGAGGAGCCCCTGTGCTTTCACTGGCAGCAGGCCGCTCTCGTGCTCCCCTTTCCTCCGTTCCTGAATCTGGATTCCCTTGGTTAGCGGGTTAGCAGAGCAGTCCGCACCTCACCCGCCAGCGCAGTCTGGGCTGGCAAGAGAAGCTTGCTGCGCTGGGATGCTGTCGGGTACGTGCAGCACGGGAGGAAAGCACCGTCGGGAACATCACGGAGGTCTGCATGCTGCCTGCCGTTCTGGGAGCTGCTAGGCGCCCCTGTAGAGTCGGAACAGGGACCGGAAAACTGGGTGTCCGGGCCTTCTTAGGAGTGGGCCCTTAGGCCCAGCCAGCCTGGACCTGATCGGCCCGATGCGATAGAAGCACGTGTGGAGATGTGCTCGATCCCAGCTTTTGTCCTGACCGGCCCCAGACTGGACTTTTATAAAGTCTGAAGCGTGTCAGACTCGCCACACGCCTCATTCAGGTACAGGAGGTCTACACGGCCCTGCCCGGTGTGGGTCAGTGGACAGAGCGTCGGTCTGTGGACTGAAGGGTCCTGGGCTCGGTTCCGGTCAAGGGCTTGTACCTTGGTTGCAGGCACATCCCTGGTGAGGGGTGTGCAGGAGGCAGCTGATCGATGTTTCTCATCAATGATTCTAACTCTCCCTCTCCCTTCTTCTCCGTAAGAAATCAATGAAATATGTTTAAAAAGTAAAAATAAAGGAGGTGTAAATGGTGTGAGTGAGCCTATGGATCCCAGGCAGGCCTGCGTGTCAGCCTCTCGCCAAGGGCTGCTAACCCTGGCAAGTGGCTCCTGTGAGCGCGTGCGCAGGCTGTGTGTTTCTTCCCCTTCTGCACCTTCCCCGGGGCGTCCCTGGCTGCCTTTGGCTTCAGGCCGCTAATGGGATTGGGAAGCGGTGGGGGTCTCCAGGGAGGCGGTTGTCAGTCCCTAACTGGGCAGCCAAGTCGCCAGCCTCTCAGGCTCCTGTCTGCCTCTCCGTTAGGTCGGGCTGAGCAGCGTCAAGCTCTCCATGGCCAAGGCGCCCCCTCTCACCAAAGTGGTTCAGAACGATGCGTACACAGCGCCTGCTGTCCCCTCCTCCGTTCGAACAAAAGCCTTGACCAGCATGTCCCGGACACTAGTGAACAAGGAGGATCCCCCCAAAGAGCTGCCACCTGCAGAGGTGAGGTGAAGGTGGAGGTGGAGGAGAGGAAGTGGAAGTGACCACACCAGTTGAGAGTCAGCCTGTGCTGGGTGGGCAGTGTGCTGTGTGTACCCTGTTGCGTCCTCCCAGCGCCTCTCTGCTGTCGGCGTTGCCACCCCCATTTGACAAATGAGCAAACCAAGACCCAGCGGCCCCTGGGCGCAAAGAGCTCGCAGGCGAGTGGGGGAAGCCGAGTGGGGGAAGCCGCCTGTGTCTGGGGATACATTTGTGCTCAAGAGGGCTGCTGGGGGTCCTGAAATGGGAGTGGCGTTCCAGGCAGAGGCACCGCGCCTGAGCGGGCTCTGCTTGTTGGAAGAAGGGGCTCCATCCCTGAGCGTGGGGAGGGGCGTGATGGGCGCTGAGGTCTCAGGTGGGAGCTGGGCCTCCAGATCTCTTGCCTGGAGTGAGTGCTGCTGTTGATCCCCGCTGTTGTCTGCCTCCGGTAACGCTCTTGTCTGTGGCAGCCTGTCCTCAGCCCTCTGGAAGGGACCAAGATGACTGTGAATAACCTACACCCCCGGGTCACCGAGGAGGACATTGTTGTAAGTATTGGGCCTGCCCGGACTTCCCATCTCCAACCACCTCTGTCGGTGAGTTGGTCACGCTGTAGGGCGCCAGCATTGATTTCTGGCAGGCATGTTGCCGCTGTCATTTGATAAGCCTGCACATTCGTTCTCCCGCCAGAGTTCTCGGGGAAATCCGTAACTCTGGCCCCACTGAGGACGGAAGTGGGCACCGAGGCGGGAGGCCTTTGGGCGGGACTTGTTGAACAACCCATGACCGTAAGCGCAGGCCCGTTGCTCATTGCCTGCACAGCGTGTCCCCTCCTCTGGTCCACGCTGAGGCCTGCGGGTATCCCAAGAGCACCGCCTAGAACGGAGCCCCCTGAAATCGTGGGCAGGTTCCGCCGCAGTGCGGCCACCAGTCAGCCCAGAGCCCTCGCGATGTGTGAATGGCAGGCAGGGTGGCGGCCTGAGCTCCCCCGCTAGCCCTCTGCCTCTCCCTGCAGGAGCTTTTCTGTGTGTGTGGGGCCCTGAAGCGGGCTCGGCTGGTCCACCCGGGGGCAGCGGAGGTGGTTTTTGTGAAGAAGGATGATGCCGTCACTGCCTACAAGAAATACAACAACCGGTGTCTGGACGGTAAGTCGGGAGAAAGCAGCTGCTTCCCCCTCCCACTCCCCATGGCTTACTGTCGCAGCAGAGCCAGCCCCCCCTGCCGTGGCCGGGGGACCCGGGCGGGCCGCCCGCTGCGCGTTCAGTGGGTGCGGTCCCTGGCTGGCGCTGAGCTGCCGGCTCCTGTCGCACCAGCGCTGGGTCTCACCGAGCCAGCACCTAGCCAGCTGGCAGGGAAACACCGGCTCCGCGGAGGGTCCCGAGGAGTCTGGGCGGCACTGGGTGAGCCATGGCCCCCCGGCTAGCTGCTGTCTGCTCGGTGCTGGGACACAGCCTCCTTCGTGGCCTGGGGCTCCTTCGCTATTGGCCCCGTGAGCTCTGCTTCTGATTTCACTGAATGCAGACCCCCCGTTGTTCAGCTCGGGGCGGCCGAGAGGGGAACGCTGTCCGCCCATTTGTGCTTTCGGGGTGTGTTGAGTCCTTACCCGGGAGCAAGGCCCTGTGCTTGCGTGGCGGGCAGGAAGAGGCGAGCACGGTCCCTGGGCGGTGAGTGTGCGTCTCCCTAATGACGATGGCGGTGAGCGTTCTTCCCGTGCTTTTGGCCGTGAGCGTGTCTTCCTGGGAGACATGTCTAGTCAGAACCTGGGCTCACTTCTTCAGTTGTCTTTTTCATGGAGTTGTAAGAGTTCTTTATTCTTTTTTTAAAGAATTTATTTTATCATCTTTTTTCATTTCAATATCTTTGTTCTTTTATCCTCACCCAAGGGAATTTTCCATTGATTTTTTTTTTTTTTTTTTTTTTTTTTTTTTTTTAGAGAGAGAGAATGGAAGAGAGAGGGCAAGAGGGAGAAATACCGATGTGAGGAAACATCGGTTGGTTGCCTCTTGTACTGGCCCTGGAGCCTGCCCTGGACCGGAAGTGAACCCGGACCCTTCGGTCCACAGGCTGACGCTGTCCACTGAGCCACACCGGCCAGGGCTCTTTCTGTGCTCTTGACACAGGTCTCTTCGGTCAGTGGTTTGTCAATAATTTCTCCCAAGTGTAGTTTGTCTTTTCTTTCTTTCTTTTTTTTTTTTACAGAGCGGAAGGGAGAGGGATAGAAAGTCAGAAACATCGATGAGAGAGAAACATCGATCAGCTGCCTCCTGCACACCCCCCACTGGGGATGTGCCCGCAACCAAGGTACATGCCCCTGACCGGAATCGAACCCGGGACCTTTTGGTCCGCAGGCCGACGCTCTCTCCACTGAGCCACACCGGTTCCGGCGGTAGTTTGTCTTCTCACTCCTTCGTTAGCATGTGCATTTCGAGCGACACCGCTCCCTCTCAGCCCTGCGTCAGCCACATCTCGTCAGTTGGGAGATGTTGTGTTTCCATTTTCATTCATTTCAAAGCATTTTTTAAGTTACCTAGTGTTTGGTGTTTGTTTTTGACCCATTAGTTATTTAGGGTTGTTTTGTTTGATTTTCATATATTTGTGAGTTTTCCAAATTTTCTCCTGGGTATGTGGGACAATATGTGTTTAGCTGCTATTGGGTAGATAACTGTTGGGTCTAGTACAGTAGTCAGCAAACTCATTAGTCAACAGAGCCCATTTTTGTAAACTTAAACTTCTTCTACCGCCACTTCTTCAAAATAGACTCGCCCAGGCCATGGCATTTTATGGAAGAGCCACACTCAAGGGGCCAAAAAGTCACATTTGGCTTGCGAGCCGCAGTTTGCCCACCACTGGTCTAGTAGGTTTATGCTGTTCAGGTCTCTGTTTCTTTGTTCATCTTCTGCCTGGCTGTTCTGTCCATTCCTGGACGTGCACAACTGAAACCTTCAACTATTGTTTGTTTATTCTCCTTCCACTTCTGTCTGCCTTTATTCATGTGTTTGAGCCTGTGGTTCGTCTCCTAAATGTTTACAATGGTTCTGATTGTTTTCTTCCTAGTGGAGTGACCCTTCTATGAGTTCCTAACATCCCGCTTTGTCTTGAGTAACAGTTTTCGTCTATTTTAGCGGATATGCATATGGCCCCTTAGGGCTGCTGTTTGGGTAATAAATATCTCCTTTACTGTCAGCCTTTTTGTATCTTTGAATCTTATCTCCAGTAGATAGAATATATCAGAATCTGTTTCAGATTATTGCTAACTTCATTCCACCGAGAGAGAGGCGTCACTTCTCTGTGACTATCCCCTCTTTCTGTGCTGTTCTGTTTTAACGTTTACATTAAAAATTGTTTTCCCTTTATCTTACTCTTTTTTGTTATTCTCCCTGTCACGTTTTGTGCTCACTGGGAGTGCGGCACTCAGTGCGGTTCTCTCTCGTGGGCAGAGCGGACGCCTGTACACGGACTTTGGAATCCTCTTTGCACTTGATTTCATAGCATAACATTTCCTCTTACCAATTGCTTCACCAGCCGGCTAGATGGCTTCACACCGTCCTGGTTCTCCCCTCCCCTCCCCTCCCCTCCTTTTCCCTCCCCTCCCTTTCCCACCCCTCTCTTTCCCACCCCTCCCCTCCCCTCCCCTCCCCTCCCCCCCTCCCCTCCCCTCCCCCCCCCTCCCCCCGTGTGAAGCAGGGTCTGTTGCCAGTTTGCCTCTCGGTGCTGTTACCGCCGAGGTCTCACGGACTCACACCCCGGGATTTCTTAGTCCCTGGGTTTTGCCTCCGGATCCAGCAGCCGCACCCCGCGCGGAGCGAGGGCTGCCAGGGCGGGCGCTGGCCCCGGTGGGGGTGGCGGCCTGTCCGGGGGAGAGCGTGGCCCCGGCGGGGGTGGCGGCCTGTCCGGGGGAGAGCGTGGCCCCGGTGGGGGTGGCGGCCTGTCCGGGGGAGAGCGCGGCCCCGGTGGGGGTGGCGGCCTGTCCGGGGGAGAGCGCGGCCCCGGTGGGGGTGGCGGCCTGTCCGGGGGAGAGCGCGGCCCCGGTGGGGGTGGCGGCCTGTCCGGGGGAGAGCGTGGCCCCGGTGGGGGTGGCGGCCTGTCCGGGGGAGAGCGTGGCCCCGGTGGGGGTGGCGGCCTGTCCGGGAGAGAGCGTGGCCCCGGCAGAGCCTCTCTCTGTTTCCAGGGCAACCGATGAAGTGCAACCTGCACGTGAACGGGAGCGTCATCGCCTCGGACCAGCCCATCCTGCTGTAAGTCCCGGGCGGCCGCGCTGGGGCGGGGGGCCTTCCCGCCTCTGTGCTGGCGGCCCCCCCACTTCCTGTGCCCTCCGGCAGGCAGGCGCTGGGGCGCTCGGCTTTGTGCGGAGAGGCTTGTCTCGCCTTCCCCACGGGGACCGGCCTCACGGGCCAGCACTGAAACTTCCCAGCCCGGAACCTGGAAACGGGAGAAGAGAGGGGAGCGTTCACACAGAACGGGTGTATTGTCCCAGGGAATAGGGAGCCCCCTGTGGTTGGCTCCGATGGAGACGGGGGTGCCGCCCTCCTGCTGCGTCACCCGTCTGGGCGCCCGTGCGGGCACAGGACTGCGGGCCTCACGTGCAGACTGCGCTTGTGCAGACCAGGCGCAGAGGCCTGGGGGGGGTGGGACCCGCCGGGGCGGGCGGGCCTGGCGTGCAGACTGCGTTTGTGCAGACCAGGCGCGGAGGCCTGGGGGGGTGGGACCCGCCGGGGCGGGCGGGCCTGGCGTGCAGACTGCGCTTGTGCAGACCAGGCGCGGAGGCCTGGGGGGGTGGGACCCGCCGGGGCGGGCGGGCCTGGC
This sequence comes from Antrozous pallidus, assembly GCA_027563665.1. Lineage (NCBI taxonomy): Eukaryota > Metazoa > Chordata > Mammalia > Chiroptera > Vespertilionidae > Antrozous > Antrozous pallidus. The sequence goes on along the minus strand of CM050513.1, from coordinate 116,266,889 downwards.
GTGCAGACTGCGCTTGTGCAGACCAGGCGCGGAGGCCTGGGGGGGTGGGACCCGCCGGGGCGGGCGGGCCTGGCGTGCAGACTGCGCTTGTGCAGACCAGGCGCAGAGGCCTGGGGGTGTGGGACCCGCCGGGGCGGGCGGGCCTGGCGTGGACTGAAATTCAGAAAGACCGCAATGTGAGCCCTGGGTGTTGAATTATGTGATTTGGACAAGTTTCTTTCTTATACATATATATATATATGGAGCCCAGGGTGAGGCAGGCAGTTGCACTGGGCACTTGCGAACGGGTCCCTTCTTTGGAGATCTGGGATCCAAGTTCAAGTTCACGCCTGCAGGAGTGGGGGGCAAGAACACTCCCTGGAGCCTCGGTTTCCTCATCTGGGAAATGGGAATATGTCCCCTCCTGCTCAGCCTGTGGGGCTCCCAATGGGCGGCCTCCCTGGAGCCTGCACCCCAGGTCTCCCCCACACGGCGGGAGCCAGAGCAGCACACAGTCCATGTCTTCAGTCAGTCAGTGAACATGGGCTGAGCACCTACTGCGTGTCAGTGCTGTTCTGGGCACGGCCGGCTCCTTTTTTTAAATTATTATATTTTATTGATTTTTTACAGAGAGGAAGGGAGAGGGAGAGAGAGAAACATCGATGGGAGAGAAACATCGATCAGCTGCCTCCTGCACACCCCCCACTGGGGATGTGCCCGCAACCAAGATATGTGCCCTTGACCGGAATCGAACCTGGGACCTTTCAGTCCGCAGGCTGACACTCTGTCCACTGAGCCAAACCAGTCGGGGCTCAACAAGTTTCTTAAGCTTCATTCCGGATTGAGTTATATTCCTAAAAGTGTGTGTGCTATGACCTAAGAAGTTTGAGAATGATTGGGCTAATCGGAGTTAAATTTATTTTTTACTCTTAAGACTTCTCAGAATATGTAACATGCTCATGCGTGCCTGAGCATCCCTGAGGGGTGGTATTGGTCTCTAAACTTGGCTCCCCAGATAACAGCAGGCCGCACCCCTCAGCACACAAGAGCGGTGGGAGGTTTGCTGCAGAGGAAGCGCGATGCCGGCCGCAGAGCACTCCGTTCGGGCCCGGCTGGCGACAGACCGGCAAACCTGGCCCTCTGCGTCTCGGGGAAACTGACAAGGATCTTGACTCTTCTCTGCTCGCAGGCGGCTGAGTGACTCCCCGTCGGTGCGAAAGGAGAGCGAGCTGCCCCGCAGGGCGAACTCTGCCGCCGCCTGCAGCCCTCCGGCCGAGGTGGACCCCGACACCATCCTGAAGGCGCTCTTCAAGTCCTCGGGGGCCTCTGTGACCACACAGCCCACGGAGTTCAAGATCAAACTCTGAGCGGGGGAGCGAGGCAGCCGGAGCGGGGCCGGAGGGGGGGTTGTTTCCCAGAGCGAAGCTTGTGGCCAGTGGGCCGCCGGCCGGGCGGCCGGGAGGCCGGGCGGGGTGAGCGCCTCCCCGGACAGACCGCCTGCTGCGCTGTGTCCTCCCGGCGCTCTGTCCGTGAACGTGTCCTGTAGTGTGGCCCCCCGTCTTCTCTCCGAGGTAGGTTTGTGTTGTTCAGATTGTCCCTCGCCCTAATCGCAGCTCCAGACCAGCCTCTTTCCCGGAAATGGTGTTCGGAATTCTCCGCGTGGTTTCTTGTGGCTCCGTGGACTACAGGGCGGGGCTTTTTCCAGGGCTGAGGGGCTTCCTCCCCTTTTTATTTTTTCAAGTTTTTGAACAAAATGGAGAATGGAAGTTCTGCCACCCTGATGGGCGCCGGCTCGGCTCCAGAGCTGTGCCGCTCACCGGCCTGGCCAGGGAGGGGCCGGGTGGGCATCGGGTCACAGGCTCTTGTCCTCTCCCCACGATGTCTGCACCCCAGGGGGGTCGGGAGGGCCCCGTTGACAAGGACAGGTGAGGCGGCCGCTCGGCCAGGAAATGGCCCCACAGCTCTTGCCTGGCCAGAGTTCATCCTGAGGTCACGTGTCCCTTTTCCCAGGGGTTAGGCCAAGAGCTGCACCCCAGTTCTCTTGGCCTCTGGCTATTACTGCTGGGAGGGCCTGCTGGTCCCTCAAGTTTCCACTAGACCAGGCTTATCACACCCCGGTTCTGGTGTTAATGCCAGCTGTCCCCTGGTTTTGTGACACTGGGTTTGGAAGATTATTAAAAGGGGAGATACTGGCTTGCTCCCGGCTCCCTCTTTCTGGCCTCAGATGTCTGCAGGACAATAGGAATGCTGGGAGCGCATGTGCAACTACCACCTTTGTCAGTGGCCCATCGGTCCATGAACAGAGGCGTTGGCAAAGGCGGGAGGGGAGTGGTGGTAAGAAGGGAGTAGAGGGAGCAAAGCAGCCCTTCCAGGGAAGCGGTCGGTTACTCTCAGAACGGTTCCAGGGAGTTGGGGCAAAACCAGCCCCTGAGCACCCAGGCAGCATTGCTCCCGAGTCACATGAGCGCCCGCTGTAAAGGGAGTCCAGGCAGCGGAGCTGAGGAGAGTAGGGGAGCATCGTCTGGGAGCTCCACGGGATCGGTAGCCAGTGCTGTGACAGGCACAGGCCAAGCAAGTAAAGGGCTGAGACCCTGAGAGCCTCATGACCTGCTTGGGGCCAGCACAGCGAAGACAGACCCGGAAACCCCGTTCCTCAGAGTGACATCTGTCAGGACCGCCCCGGGTTAGAACCCAGCTCAGAACTTGCCCGGCAAGTCCAAGGAATGCGCGTGGCGGGGGCTCCCTTTCTGGTTCTAAAGAATGCAGTTCTTGTTCCTTTTCCCCCTTTGAACAGATGTAGTTCTCCCAGCAGCTGGAGGACATTCCTCCCCCACTTCCCGCCCCTGGGTCAAGAGGGCATCCAAGGCGTAGGGCCTCGATCTGCGGCCGGAGCACAGGAGGCTCCGAGCGGAGCTGGTAAACGTCCTGCCTGCGTGGTGGTGCTCTCTCTCCGGTCCCAGGCCAGGCCGCTCTGGTGGCAGAGTGTCGTTGAGCTAGCTGCAGCCAGCTGGTCACCGGGACCAGGTCTCTGGACAGCCATGTGGTACATTGTGGGTGAAGCCCGTTTGTCTCCCCTCATCTCCAGGATGGCATCATGGAAAACGGAGGAGAAGGTGGTGGGCCAATCCTCGTGTCCCTCTTAACTTCCCACTCCCCTACCTTCCCCATCTGTGTCTCTTGTGTTCAAAAGAAGAGGAAGAGGCATTAAGGGATGGAGGAGACTCTGTTATTTACACGTTTCTGAATAAAGTTTGTTTGTTATTCCTATGTCTGAGCTGTCATTTCTGGAAAGTTGTACTCTGCGGCCTTACGAGCCAGAAGCAGGCGTTTGCCTTGGCTTTCCTCCCCCAGCTCCGACCTCGGAGCAGAGGATTGTCCGCGGCTGAGGGGTGAGCAGGGGCATCTGGGAGCACCTGGCGCCATACTCTGCCTCCTGGGCCTGAAGTGCCTCCCTGAGTGTGAAGCGTGGTCAGCCTGACTGACGGAATGGACACTGGATTTTACTGACTTGACCATCCTTTGTGGTGTTAATCCACACCCGAGGACACCTTTGATTTTTTATTGTTTTCAGAGAGGGAAGGAGGAAGGGAGAAAAATGAGAGAACCATGGATCAGCTGTCTCCTGCACACCCCACTGGGTGCGCCCAGGTTTCTGGCTCGATCCCCAGTAGGGGGCGTGCAGGAGGCAGCTGACCCATGATTCTCATCATGTTGTTTCTATACCTCTCCCTGCCTCTCTGAAATCAATAATATATATATATATATATATTTTTTTTTTTTAAACTTAGAATATCACAGAAGAAAAAACAACAAATACCATAACTTGGGTAAATAAAATACTCCAGTTTTCTAAATTATGGTTGATGGTTGAAGCAAGTGTTACAACATTGATGTGGTTTTCAACGTAGGAAATATTTAAAGCAATTGCTTTATAAATGGGAGCAACGTGTTTATATAAACGGAAGATTTCTACACTTTGCTCAAACTGGTAAAATTTGGACAAAGTATATTGTAACATATGTATAATGTGATTTTTGGACCAACAACTAAAATAAGCAATGCACCCAAAAACACTGTACAGAAATCAAAATGGAATTCTAAAAATAATTTTCAAGCAATCTACTGGAAATCAGGAAAAAAAAACAAAAAAATGAGTGACTTAAGCCCTTGCATACCATAAAGTACATTAAATATAAATGGTCTAAATACATGTGCCAATAGACAGAAATTGGCAAAGTGAGTGAAAAAACATGACCTAACTAAATGCTCTCTCCAAGAAACTTAACTTCAAATATAACAGGATAAGTAGGTTGAAAGTAAAAAAATGGGAAAATGGTAAACATGCAAACATTACTCAAAAAAGAAGTGGCACCCTAACTTTTTTTTACTGTTTTGGCTCAGTGGATAGAGCATCAGCTTGCAGACTAAAGGGTCCTGGGTTCTATTCTAATCAGGGGCATGTACCTGCTTGGCACATCCCCAGTGGGAGTAGGGGGGTGCAAGAGGCAGCTGATCGATGTTTCTCATCCATGTTTCTGACTTTCTATCCCTCTCCCTCTGTAAAAAATATATTTTTTTAAAAAAAGGTTTTAGCAAAATAAATGTAGAACATATTTTGAGAACTGCAAAATATTGTGGAAAGAAACCTAGTAATCCAAAACAGTTTTGAAGGAGAGTTGAAGGATTCATACTTCTGAGTCCAAACCTTAGACCACAAGCTACAGTAATGAAGACAGTGTGGTGTTGGGGTAAGGATGGAAATATACATCAGCCCTGGCCAAGAGGCTCAGGTGGTCCCAGTGTCATCCCAGTCTGCCAAGGTTTCGGGTTTAATCCGGTCAGGGCACATACAGGAAGCAGCCAATAGGTGCACGGAGGGTGGAACAACAAATGGATGTTTCTCGCCCTTCCTCTGAAAAAACAGATCAATGGGATAGAATGGAGAGTCCAGAAATAATGCCTCATCTATCTGGTCTTAAGTTTTCAACAAGCGTGCCAAGACAGTTCAGTGTGGGAAAGAATCGTCTTTTCAACAAATGGTGCGGCTCCCGCGGGTGTGATTCAGCTGGATGAGTGTCACATGGAAAAGCTGTTTGAGTCCAGTCGAGGCTCACACCCGGGTTGTGGGTTCAGTCCCTGGATGGGGCGCCTGTGGAAGGCAACAGATGGATGCTTCTCTCTCATATCGAAATGTCTCTCCCTTCTCCAAAATCAATTTTTAAACATTTAAAAAGTTCATATTCTTTAAAATGAAATATTTCAAAGAGAATTGGGTACCCACAAAAAATCATCAAAGTTAAAATTTGTGCTTTTAAATGTATATATTATTGATTTCAGACAGGAAGGGAGACAGAAAAACATCAATGATGAGAGAGAGATCACACCCCAGTGGGACGACCGGCCCACGCCCTCATTTACCCACAGTGCACTGACTTCATTCTGCGCATGAAAGGAAGTGGCCAAAGAAAGCGTAGGAACCCCACGCGGCGGCATTGTCATGGAAACACGCAGCTCCCAACTACAACTCCCAGCGGCCCGCGCGGTTTCCGGCCGGCAAGATGGTGGCGCGCAGGAGGAAGCGTGCTGTGCGGGACGCAGAAGAAGGGATTCCGAGCCCCCCGGGCTACTCAGGTGAGGGGCCGCGGGACCGGTGAGGAGCCGCGGGGCAGGTGAGGGGCCACGGGGCAGGCGAGGAGCCGGGGACAGCCAGGCCTCGCCCAGACGCGGCTCGGGGTCGGCGGTGCCCCCAGGTCGTGAGGCCCTCATAGACTCGGGGACGAGCCCGCTTTGGCCAGCGCCGCTCTTGCTGAACCCGGCTCTGCTCGCTCCCCCTGGGGTGTCCCACACCTTCCCCCTCGAGGAGCACCTCTACCCTCCTCGCCTCTGCAGTTCCTAGTCGCCCCGTCGGCTCTCCCCTGGCGGGTCTGTGCCCCAAACTCCTCGCTTTTGGCAGCCACCAATCTGTTCTGTTTTTAAGGTATTTTTATTGATGTTTAAGGAGGGAAAGGGAAAGAAAGAAACACTGATGTGCTGTTTCTTGCACGCTCCCTTCCGGGGATCAGCCTGCAGCCCGCAACCCCGCATGTGCCCTTCACCGGGAGTCGGACCCCCAACCTCCCTGTGTAAGGGAGGACGCCCAGCCAACGGAGCCAAACCGGCCGGGGCTAAAGTCGGACTTAAATCAGATTTGCTTCCCACTCTTACCTCTGGTCGTCTCCCCGCCCCCCAAATCTCCCCAGTGGCTGAAGTTAGGCCTAAAGTAAAACCCAAACTTGTCACCATGGCCCTCATGGCCCCGTGTTCTCTGGCGCAGACTGGCTTAGCTCCGGCTCCCTGTGGGCGGGGCAGCAGCTCCTACCCCTCAGGATCCTGCACTGGCTGTGGCCCCTCTCAGAGCTCCCCCACAGCTGTGCCCCGACTGTCACCCCTTCCTCCAAGCAGCCCTCAGCACGGTTCCCGCAGGCCTCTGACCCACCACCACCTGTGCGGCTCCCGTTTCTCTCACTGGATGCAGCCTCGGTTTCTGCTTGGTCACGGTCTCCCCCACCGCCCCGGGAGCTGCTGCGGGCAGGGCTGCAGCTGCGTCCCCCTGGGCTCCGGTGAAGGTGGTGGGGGTCCCTGATTTTGAGAGAAGTAAAATGTGTGGGAATATGAGCGATTATCCAGATACCCCTCCAAATACAGAGGTGGGGCTGTGGGAGAAATTGTGAAGGCCCAGAGCAGGTGGGTCTCCCCTGGCAGGTGGGACTCCCAGCAGGAAGTGAGGTGAAAACTGGCAGAACAGGTGGAGAGGAGAAGGTTGCTCTTTCCGGTAAAGGGTACAGGCCTGTGAGGCCTGGCGAATTGGAGGAACAGAGGAAAGGCCAGAGTGGCCTGCCATCTGGGGTAGGGGGGTGTAGGGGGTGAGAAAGGGCCACAGAGGTGGCCTCCAGCCAAGGGCGGGTTCCGTGTTTCCCTCATGAGCAGCAGCAGCAACAAATTTCCTTTTGCTTCACTCCTCACCTGTAATCATTGTCTCCTCCATTAGCTGGGGGTTGGGGGGACCTCGTGGGCAGATTCTTGGCTCAGCTACTGTCATAGACTGAAGAGCACCCTGCATAGGTCTTGCCTAGAGGAAGGGTTCAGTAAAGGATGGATGGATGCGTGGACAGACAGATGGGACTAGAGAGGGGCAGCCTGACCCTGACTTTCATGCCATCCTCTCCTGCCCCATGTTCCTTCCAGCCGTTCCGATCAAGTTCTCTGAGAAGCAAAAGGCTTGCCATTACCTGTACATGAGAGAGCACAGAGTTCGCGAAGGCACCAGGTCCTCCTGGCCTCAGAAGAGGACCCTCTTTGTCCTCAATGTGCCCCCTTACTGCACAGAGGTGAGCCGGGGTCTGGGGGGCAGCTGCGGGCTGGGGTGCGGCTCTCAGCAGAGCCATGCTTCCACTGTCCCCACCAGGGCCTTAGTGGGGAGATGGAGGCAGCTAACTGAGGCCCCAGGGACTGGAATCCACAGGGCAGCCTCTCTCCTGACAGGGAAATTGCTTTTTGAAGATCCGTTTTTATTGATCTCAGAGAGGAAGAGAGAGGAAGAGAGAGCTAGAAACATCAGTGATGAGAGAGAATCACTGATTGTCTGCCTCCTGCACGCTCCACACAGGGCGTCTGCAACCTGGGCGTGTGCTCTCCCTGGGAAATGAACTGTGACCTTCTAGTTTACGGGTCGATGCTCTACCACTGGGCCACACCAGCCGGGCGAACTGGATGTTTTTAAAAATATTAATTCTGAGGCGCCCAAAGTCTTTTATTCCCTAGAATTATTTCAGCTGCATGCTGTTTCCCCCTGGTTATAAAAACAGTACATGTCCACAGGAAAACTGGAAGAAAATAAAATTACTCCTAAATCTATCCGGACATGTCTATTTTTTCTCCACAAAGTTGGCGAACTTAGTGTTCTATAACTTTGCAGAAGAGAAAAAGAGAAATTAGTTTCTAAACAATTAGTTTCAAAATATATATAGTTTTTTACTGATTCCACAGATGCAGGGAGAGGGAGAGATAGAAACATCAGTGATGGGAGAAAATCATCTGTTGGCTGCCTCACGCACACCCCGCACTGGGGATCGAGCCCACAACCTTAGCATGTGCCCTGAGGATAGAACCCTGACCTCCTGCGTCATGGGTCAGCGCGCAACCCCTGAGCCGTGCTGGCCGGGCTAAACGGTTATAATTAGAGGAAAACCTAGGAAAGGGAGAGGGTGTCATGTTTAGCCTTTACTGAAGGCCCGGCCGGAAGTGTGCAGCCCACAGGTTTTCACAAACTGAGAAGCAGCGTCACCCGCACCCCGGGATCCCTCGTGTTGTCCCCGTCCCTCCCCCACAACCCAGGCTAACCGTCATCCCGATTCCAACAGCACAGCTTCCACTCTGTTTTTAAAAGGCGAATTGAGGTAGTAAAACTTACCTGGTTGACTCATGAAATCAGAATACTAGGAATTACACCAAAACTGCCCCACCTATTGTTGCAATATATATATATTTGTACATTTAAAACATTTATTTATAGATTTTAGAGAGAGGGAAAGGGAGTTGATTCAATATATATATATATATACACACACACACATATTTGGTTTTTTACAGAGGGGAAGGGAGAGGGAGAGTTAGCAACATCTATGAGAGAAACATCGATCAGCTGCCTCTTGCACAGCCTCTACTGGGGATGTGCCCGCAGCCAAGGCACATGCCCCTGACCGGAATCGAACCTGGGACCTTTCAGTCCGCAGGCCGACGCTCTATCCACTGAGCCACACCGGTTTCAGTGGGAGTTGATTCTTGATGTGTCCCCATCCGGATCGAACCTGCAACCTTGGCAGATGAGGACGATGCTCTGACCAACTTAGCTACACGGCCAGGGATCCTAGCGATTTGAAAAAGAAATGAAGGGCCTAATTCCTCTTTCGGTCTCATTACCCAGAGAGATTGATAGGAAAGACTGCACTTTTAGCAAGAGGTGCTTTCCAAGTGAGCAGTCCCTTCACTTTGGTGAGAGAGCCAGTGCGTTCTGGGCATGTGCTCTCCCAGGATCCTGTCACAGCCAGGAAGCTTACACCGGAAATCTGTCTCCCCACATCCGGAGGCCCCGGCCAGTGGAGGGGTGGCTTCTTACCCCCCAGGTTTAACGTGTAAATTGACAAGGTTTTGTCTCGGGCCCTGGCAGGGGAGGATTTTAATCTCCGTGCTGAGGCTGAGGCTTGCCCAGGTCCTCCCTGCGTGTCCCCGGCTGGGGCCCACACCAAGGACCCCAGATCTCCAGGGGGGAGGGAGGCTCCTGGGACGGCCTGCAGCCCTCACACTGTGCTTCCTCTGCCTCCCAGGAGTGCCTGGCCCGCCTCCTCTCCCCCTGTGGCCCCGTCCACTCCCTGGATTTGCAGGAGAAGCCCGAGCTCACCGAGAGCCCCAAGGAGCCAAAATCGAAGTTTTTTCACCCCAAGCCTGTTCCGGTGAGCCTCCTTTCCTGGGGTCTGCAGCATGGGGCTGGGCAGTGTCCCCTGAGGGGACGGTGAAGCTGGTGGCACGGGGACTCTCAGGGCCTGCCCTCTGGCTCTGGCCAGACATGTGGTCCAGGAGGGCTGGCAGGTAAACCTCTCCACTCCTCACCCAGACCTGCCACTCCTTTAGCGTCCTGCTGCCTCTGTCCAGGGTCCTGAAGCCCAGGGTCCATCTCTGCACCCCGCCTGAGGGCCTCCTGAGCCCCACTGTCACTTCCCTGTGGCCTGGGGCTCATGCCCCTGCTGCAGTGGAATTGGAACTGGTAAGCGCCCTGTGTGTCCCTCCATTCCTGGCCCCGGGCCAGCACGCTGTTCCCTGAGTCCCCCCATAACGGAAGGACAACCTGCTGGGAACGGGCACAGTTTGGTAACTGGGGGCACAGTGGGTGACTAGGGGCTCAGTGGGTGACTAGGGGCTCAGCGGGTGACTGGGGGCTCAGCGCGTGACTGGGGGCTCAGCGGGTGACTGGGGGCTCAGCGGGTGACTAGGGGCTCAGCGGGTGACTGGGGGCTCAGCGGGTGACTGGGGGCTCAGCGGGTGACTGGGGGCTCAGCGGGTGACTGGGGGCTCAGTGGGTGACTGGGGGCTCAGTGGGTGACTGGGGGCTCAGTGGGTGACTAGGGGCTCAGTGGGTGACTACAGTGGGTGACTAGGGGCTCAGTGGGTGACTGGGGGCTCAGTGGGTGACTGGGGGCTCAGTGGGTGACTAGGGGCTCAGTGGGTGACTAGGGGCTCAGTGGGTAACTGGGGGCTCAGTGGGTGACTAGGGGCTCAGTGGGTGACTAGGGGCTCAGTGGGTGACTACAGTGGGTGACTAGGGGCTCAGTGGGTAACTGGGGGTTCAGGTGGATAAACTAGGGACACTGGGTAACTAGCGGCTCAGGTGGGTAACCGGGGGCTCAGAGGGTAACTAGGCATAGATGGGTTACTAGGGGCTCAGTGGGTAACTGGGGGTTCAGGTGGATAACTAGGGACACCTGGTAACTAGCGGTTTAGGTGGGTAACTGGGGGCTCAGAGGGTAACTAGTCAAAGATGGGTTACTAGGGGCACAGGTCGGTAACTAGGGGCTCAGTGGGTAACTAGGGTTATAGTTCAGTGACTGGGGGCCCAGGTGGGTAACTAGCGAATCAGGCAGGTAACTAGGTGCTCAGTTGGGTAACTAGGGGCTCAGGTGTGTAACTGGGGTTATAGTTTGGTAACGGGCCACCTGTGGGTAACTAGGGTTACAGTTAGGTGACTCGGGGTCCAGGTGGGTAACTAGCGACTCAGGCAGGTAACTAGGTGCTCAGTTGGGTAACTGGGGGCTCAGGTGGGTAATTAGCGACTCAGGCAGGTAACTACGTGCTCAGTTGGGTAACTGGGGTTACAGTTCGGTAACTCAGGGCTCAGTGGGTAACTGGGGGCCCAGGTGGATAAGTAGAGTTATAGTCCGATAACTGGGGCCACCTGTGGATAACTAGGGTTACAGTTCGGTAACTCGGGGCACAGGTGGGTAACTCGGGGCACAGGTGGGTAACTAGGGGCACAGGTGGGTAACTCGGGGCACAGGTGGGTAACTGGCACAGCCCTCCTGCCTGTGGATTAGGACAGCCTCCTGGTGATCGTGTTCAGGGACAGCCTGCACATCTCCGCTGGTCCAGTGACAAGTCAGGCCGAGGGCAGGGGCCACCCCCGTGCCGGTGTGAGCCGCTGGGAGAACGGGAGGGCCCAGCGCTGTGACCTCTCCCCCTCCAGGGCTTCCAGGTGGCCTACGTGGTGTTCCAGAGGCCAAACGGGGTGTCGGCTGCCTTACGCCTGAAGGGCCCTTTGCTGGTCTCGACAGAGAGTCACCCCGTGAGGAGCGGCATTCACAGTGAGTGCTGCTGGGGGATGGGGGACCTCCCTCCCAGGCCCTGGGTGGGTGGGTGGGGGTCCATGTGAGGCAGCGTCACTGTGTTCACTGGCCCTGAGAGCAGCCTGTGCCTGGCACTGGGTAGACACAGGGGGGCCAGCTTGCGACCACCAGATCTTCCTGACCGACCCCGGCCAGTCTCGTCCCTGTGGCCCATGTGCCCGTAGCCCATTGGCCCGGCGGGTCCAGGGCTGGCCCGCAGGGCGCTTGAGGACTGTGTGCTGGCTCCCCCCCAGAGTGGATCAGTGACTACGCAGACTCCGTGCTGGACCCCGAGGCCCTGCGGGTGGAAGTGGACACCTTCATGGAGGCCTATGACAGGAAGGTGGCCGAGGTGGGGCTTCACAGGGGCCGCACATCACTGTCGCTGTTGGGGAGGCGGCGCCATGGGTGCTGGGTGGCTCCTGAGGGGTTGGGGGAGGCCGCTGACCTGGTCCCCATGTAGAGTCTAGACGCCCCTTTCCCTGCTGAGTCCCGGTCACCTGAGCTGCTGGCTCAGGTCTGTAGAGGGGACAGTCCAAGGCTGGAGGAGACAGCAGCACTGGCGTGTCTGGGCACCCCCGCCCACCTTAGGCACCCACCCTGCTGGGGGCAGAGTGGACAGCAGGTGCCCTTGGCTGCCCGGGTCCTTCCCGAAAGGCTCCCGAGGCTGCAGTCGGGTCCCTGGCGCCATCACAGCCGTGTCCTTGCAGGAAGAAGCCAAGGCCAAGGAGGAGGAAGGGGTCCCGGACGATGAGGGCTGGGTGAAGGTGACCCGCCGTGGCCGGCGACCCGTGCTGCCCCGGACGGAGGCCGCCAGCCTGCGGGTGCTGGAGAGGGAGAAGCGAAAGCGCGCCCGCAAGGAGCTGCTCAACTTCTACGCCTGGCAGCACCGCGAGACCAAGATGGAGCGTAAGGGCGCAGCCCCAGCCCCTCGGGCAGGCTGTGGGCCAGCCCCACCGGCCTTGACCCCAGCTGCCTGGGCAGAGCCTGTGGCCAGAGGCTTCCCAAAAGGCTCTGGGTTTGGGATCCCAGCCCAGCAGCACCTGTGTGCTGGTCCCGCTTTGCTCCCTAGACGGTGCTGTGGGGTCCTTTGGGTTACAGCTGTAGAGGCACCTGGGGGGTAGGACCCTCAGCCAGACCCCTGAGCAGCAGGAGGTGGGCCTTGGGTGCTGGCTGTGGTGCAGAGGCTGCTTCGGAGAGTGTGTGTGGGGCCAGGCGGGCTCAAGGGGGGCCATGGGGTGCAGATCCCATGGGAATGTTGTCTGATCTTGGCCGTCCCCCCCACACACACATTCCTCCCCCCCAGACCTAGCGCAGCTGCGCAAGAAGTTCGAGGAGGACAAGCAGAGGATTGAGCTGATGCGGGCCCAACGCAAATTCCGTCCCTACTAAGCCGCACGGACAGGGTGGTGGGCTTGGCCAGCGAGGACACGAAGGCCTGGAGGTTACCACACTGCCCAGCCTGGTAGCTGCCACATCAGACAGCTCCAAGAGCCAGCCCTCAGGTGCGGGCAAAGGATAGGGCCACCCTCAGTCTTGTCGTCAGCAGCCCCGAGCCGGGAGCTGGGGAGCCTGCCCAGCATGAGGACTTGGCTCTCAGGAGCCATCGGCCCAGGAAGTGGTTCCTTCTGCTCCTGTCTCCTCCCAGGCTGCCTGGATCTTCCACAAAAAGCTAAGTGTCCGCCATGTTCTCCCTTCCCCCTCAGTGGCCGAGCCCCCAACCTGTGACAGCCTCACAGGCACTGAGAGAGAGAGGACAATTTATTCCCCAGGCGGGCACAGGAGAGGCTGCGAGAGCTGCAGGCGGCAGGCCGGGCGGCCCACCCAGCCCTTCCTGCACGCCCCGCTCACCACCGATCCCACCCCAATACAGACCACCCGAATCCAGACACGGTCTCCCATTTGGACAACACATGTTGGAGACACATGTCACCCCACACGTGTGCTCTGCCCGCTCCTGCTGCCCAAGGTCAATGCGGCCTGGCCTGGCTGGGCCCCGAGCTGGGCGTCCAGGGACGAGGGGTGCGCACACGGTCTCGGTGGCCCCGGGCCCGGGGCTACAGCCTGGCTGGGGTCCGGTTCCCGCTCTGTAAGAAGGAGCCGACGACACCGGCCACGTGATCGGGTTGGTTCATGTGGATGTAGTGGTTGCCTGGAAGCTCCACGTACTGGAACCGCTGGGGAAGGGGGACAGTGGTGAGGAGCGGCCCAGAGTGATGGCCCCCGGAGTCCCTCTGGAGGGGCTTTCCTGGGGTCTGCGGCCTCCTGGTGGTGGTCCGCAGCGTCCCTGGGACTCAGGCCTGGCTCTAGGTCCAGGAGAAAGGCCTCCTGGGAGGGAAGTGTGCCAGCCCTGGGGCCTGGGCCCCTGAGCTGTGAGCTTGGGGGGAGGAGGCTGGGCGGAGCACGTGGCAGTGCTGCTGGCTCTCAGGCCGCCTGGGAGAACCAGCAGCTCTTCACACTCTGCTCCTGCCTGGGAGGGAGCCGCCGATGGCCACCCAGCCCCCCACAGGCTTCCCGTTTCCGGGGTCAGGTGTGCATGGGGGAACGATGACCATTTCCTGCCTGGGGGCCCACCCCCACCTGCAGCCAGCACCCAATGAGGGGACTGGTCGCCTGTTCCCATTGGGACCCTAGGAAACTGGGATGGCTGCTGGTGGAGTCGGGCTTGGCCCAGGGGGTGTGAGGACAGTAAAATGGGGAGAGTCTGCCAGTAACAGCCTGTTCTGTGTGATCTACATGTGACCACAGCTGGGAGTGAGGCCTGGTAGCTCCCGGAGGGTCACCTGGTGGACCTGGGGCGGAGCCAGACCAGCGGCCCCCATGGGAGAGACGGCGTCCCCTAGCTGGCTCATCACCTTTGTTAGAGCATCGGCCTGTGGACTGAAGAGTCCCAGGTTCAATGCTGGTCAAGGTCACACACCTAGTTTGCAGGTGAATGCCCAGTAGGGGGTGTGAAGGAGACCTGCTCAATGATTCTCAAGACTGATGCTTCCATCCCTCTCCCTTCCTCTCTAAAATTAATGAAAATAAACTTTACAAAAGAAGGGGTAGCATGGCGGAGCACAGAGGGCACAATGCCCCCTCACACCCCAGCCACCCTGAGCCCACACCTACCTCTCCGAGGGTGGATTTCAGGGTGTCATTCACGAAAAGCAGGGGCCCCTTGTCAGCGTCCTGCTGTCTCCTCACTTCAGAAAATCCTTCAGTTGCTCTGGAAAGCAAGAAACCAGGTTCACCTCAGGTCCGCTTCCAGCAGTGCCCTGCACCCTGGCCTGGGCCGCCCTCCCCTTGTCCCCAGCTGGGTCCCTTTGAGTTCAACTTTAAGATTCAGACACCTAATGCCCACCCACACTGAGGTCCAGTCTGCCAGGTCCCAGCCAGTTAATGCACAGCCAGTGCACGGTTTGAGTCTGTAGTTTAAGTTTTAAACTGATTTTTAGAGAGACATTGATTAGCTGCCTCCTGCATGCTCCCGATTGGGTATCCATCCCTGGGCATGTGCCTGACCGGGAATCAAACTGGCAAACGTTGGTACGTGGGTTGGCACTCCGCCACGGCACTCCACTGCCCGGGCTTTCTTTAACAACAACAAAAAAAGGTGTTGCCGAACCGGTTTGGCTCAGTGGACGGAGCGTCGGCCTGCGGACTGAGAGGTCCCGGGTTCGATTCCGGTCAAGGGCATGTACTTGGCTGCGGGCACATCCCCAATAGGAGGAGTGCAGGAGGCAGCTGATCGATGTTTCTCTTCCATTGATTTGTCTGACTTCCTATCCCTCTCCCTTCCTCTCTGAAAAATCAATAAAATATATTTTTTAAAAAAAGCTGTTGCTTGGCTGGTTAGCTCAGTTGATTAGAGATTGGTGCTGATAAAAAAAAAAAAGCTTTCCTGAGAGCATATCACCCATTTTAAGGGCACACTCCCGTGGTTTTAGATATCTTCAGATGTGCAACCACAGCAGTCAGTTTTAGAGCATTTTCATCGCCTCAAACACAGGTCCCAAACCTGGGTCCTCCCATACACGGCGGCAGGTCTAGCACGTTCTGCCCCGTGTCCCTCCCTGGGCTTGTGCGGGACGGCGTCCGTGGTGGGGACTCTGCGCAGCTTCCACGGAGCCCAATGCCTTCAGGGTCCCCTGTGCTCGGGCACAGGTCAGTGCTCCTTCCTTTTTAGGGCGGAAACTGCCCATGGAGGGCGGGCATCTGGGCTGCCCCCGTGGTGGTTCTGAGGAATCTGCACCAGTGGGCCTCCCTGGGGCCTGCACCTGGCGTGGGACTGCCCAGCCAGAGGGCCCTGTGGTAACTGAGTGAGAGACGCCAGACTGTTGCTGCCCTGGCCCCACCACTGGACAGCCGGTCGCTAAGGGCTGGGGCTCTGGCCATGCTGCCGAGCACACTGCGCTCCGGTGAGAGGAGCCAGCCTGGCGGGTGTGGAGGGTGGGGGTTGCGTGTCTGAGTGCATGCTGCCTAGACCCTTGATGGGCACAGAGATGGGTACCCCTGGGACACAGGTCCAGCCTTGGGCGTAGAGGGTGCAGGACTGCAGTGAGGGTGGGGGTGGGGGTGGCATCCAGGCCACATTAAAGGGTGTTCGCTGCTGTGAGACCCTGAGGTGCGAGCCTGGGGGAGAAAGACTGGAGCTGCAGCAGAGGCCTGGGAAAGGGAGGGGCCCAAGCGGCTACAGGGTGGGGTGCTCTCCACAGTCACCTGTCGGAAGGTGTGCTGCCCAAGCCCGGCGATGGCTTTGCTGTCCTGCCACACACCACTGCCGAGGGCGGCCGCAGCCTGGGGCGGGGGGCTGGGACCGCAGGCCTGGGAGACCTGCAGGTTCCCGGGGGGGCTGTGGGGTTCGGACTTACTTGACGAGCAGCACGTGGGCCTGCAGCTTCCTGGCGGCGTGCACACACAGCTCCTTGCTGACGAACTCGAAGGTGTGCTCTGGCTGCAGAGACAGGAAGCACAGTGAGTCGTTTCTGACCCGCACCGCGGATACGTTTTCTGCTTTAAAATACACTTTTATTGACTTCAGAGAGGAAGGGAGAGAAACGTCAGTGATGAGAGAGGGTCATGGCTCAGCTGCCGCCTCCATGCCCCCAACCGGGGCCTGTGAGCCAGCAACCGGCCATGTGCCCTGACAGAACCAGACCCTGACCTTCTGGTTCCATTCCTGGCTGGGCTCAACCGGCAGGCATTAAAAAATACTTTTTTATTTTATTTTTTTATTGCTCTAGCCAGTTTGGCTCAGTGGACAGAGCATCGGCCTGGAGACTGAAGGGTGCCGGGTTTGATTCTGGTCAAGGGCAGTCCCTACTGGCCTCCAACAGCTCTGACCACCGTCTTTGACCATTACGATGTCTAGGCCTGTGCTGCCCGTCACCCCCGCCGCCGGGGACTGCGGTGCTGGCAGGGGAACTGGTCCAAACTGGATGCGCTGCCCTGGGACTCGCTCACTGGACGTGGGAGACGAACAGGAAGGAAGTCGGCTACCTTCGTGGTAACTATGTGCTGAGGTGAACACATCTCGGACACACTGAGTTAAAAACATGGAACGTGATTTCACCCGTTCCTCTTCGCTCTTCATATGGCTACTGGGGAGGCGCAGTGACGGAGGCTCACATCAGAGTTCCGGGGGCGGGAGCTCTGTCTGCGCCCTCTGAGGGCCCCGGGTCTCCTGTGACCGAGCTCAGCGCGCAGCCCGACGAGGGGATCAGGGTGGACTCGGTGGGTTAATTCACGAAGGCTCCCGGAAGGACCCACTAAGTCATGTGTCCATGGCGGTGCAGACACGATTCCTACGAACACACGCTGGCCGCAGCCCGCAACCTCGCTGCCCTGCTCTGCCCGGACCCTCCCAGCCATTCCCACGTCTCCAGGGTGCGATAGCCTGGTGCCCCCACAGGCAGGCCCCCGGCCCCTCCCGGATGAACGGAGGAGCCCCGCGGTGGACATTCTCCCGCTGTAAAGGAACGCGTTCTGACAGCACACAACACGGTGACCTGGAGGACTGATCTGTGACATCAGCCAGACACACAGGCCACACCCGCAAGACCACGGACAGAACGTGGTTCCCGGGGAGGAGGGTATAAGGGGAGATGTGGCATGTTGGGGGGTGATGGTTGCCTGGCATCGTGAGTTTACTTTATGCCACTGAGTGGTGTCCCCACAAATGGCTGCCAGTGGTAAATGCTGTGCTGTGTGTATCTCACCACCAGAGGCGGACAGAGTGGGAAGGGAGAGGAAGGCAGGGCACTCACCAAGGCGATCCTCAAGTCTCTGCTCAGCACCAGGCCTGGGAAGGAAGCAGACAGAGCCGGTCAGGGTGGGGCCTCCGCTGCCCTGGGAGCCTGGCCCTCTCGCCAGGGCTCACTTCTTCAGCCTGGACTGGCAGGGCCCGTCCCCGACCTCCCCTTGGGGGCTCAGCTGGGGCAGAGCTTGTCCTCCACCAACGGGCCAGAAGCCACGTGGCCACCTTAGAGAGTACCACCAGAGGATGGACGTGGGAACAACTGCCCACTGGCCTCAGAGTCTCCCAGAACCTTACGTGACCATGAGGGTTTTCAAACACCATGAAGTGCCCCCCAGTGAAGAATCACATCGCCACTCGCCCACCAGAAATGCAGCCAAAAGGAAGGTTGGAGCGGTGGAAAGTTGGTGAGTGATCCCGGCTCCAGACCAAGCCTGGTTCTCGGCCGCAGTCCCGATGGTGGACAGCTCAGCCGCACCAGGGAGGGCGGATGCCAGGCTCAGCCGCACCTGGCCCTGTCCCCTGGAGAAATGGCGGCAGGGGGGCCGGGTAGGGTAGCTCAGCTGGTTAGAGGTTGTCCGGTTTCACCGAGATTGCGGGTTTGATGCCCGCTTTGGGCACATACAGGGATCAACCCAAACAACAAATCAATGTTTGTCTCCTTTCCTCTCTCTGAAATTACTTTGAAAACTAAAATGTAGGAGGGAGTAACCAAGATGGTGGCATAGGTAAACACCCATACTGCTGCCTCGCACAACAATTTCAAAACAACTAAAAGACAAAAAGGACATCGTCCAGAGCCACCAGAAAGCTGGCTGAGTGGAAATTCCGTAACTAGAAGGAAAGAGAAAAGGACACTGGGACTCAGAGGAGGTGCGGGGACGCGAAGACAAAGGTGTGGAAAGGGCGAGCAGCTGAATACGCAGCTGGTTTTCTTGAATGGGGCTGGAGACAAAGGCTCCCCAGTGCACTGAACTCCAGTTCCGGGTGAGTCTCGGGGAACCCAGACTCTTACAGGTTGAAACTGGACTGTCAGAAGGAAGCACACAGAATCATGGAAGGTGTAGAGGTGTGCGAGCTCTCGGAGAGAATGTACAGCTGTGTACGTGGCTGGCTCTCTCGTTCGAGGGAAAACAAAACCTCCTGACTGCACTGTACTCCAGTTCCAGGTGAGACTTTGGGTGTCCAGACTCATTCAGGGAGAAACTGGACTGTCAGAAGGAAGCACACTGAGACCCGGGAGCAGCAGAGGTGAGGGCAGCTTTCTCTCAGAGGTGCATGCAGTCATTGTTGCAGGACATGGAGACCCAGGCACTGCTTAGGGCAGGGCAGATGGAAAACGAAGGCTGACTGCTCAGCCGTGAGACTCCGCCCCATCCAGGCTGAGCACAGAGGCTCTCCCAGTATAATCACTGCTGAATCTCACAGCCAATTGGCCTGGAGGCCAACCCCTCCCAGTGATACCAACATCAATCTAGGCTTAACTACAACAAGACAGTGCAGCCCATAAAGGGGTGCACCAAGAGTATCCACCTCAGGTTACTGGGGAGGCTGAGCCACTGTCCCCTAGAGGACACCTACCACACAAACTACTTGACCAACTTGGAAGCAGAGAAAATGCAGACACAAGGAAACAGATCACAATTGAAAAAATGGAGGAAAACAAATGACTGGACATAGATAGAAAACCACAGTTGCCGAAGCCAGTTTGGCTCAGTGGGTAGAGCGTCGGCCTGCAGACTGAAAGGTCCCAGGTTCGATTCCGGTCAAGGGCATGTACCGTGGCTGCGCAAGAGGGGGTGCGCAAGAGGCAGATGATCGATGTTTCTCTCTCATCGATGTTTCTGACTTTCTATCCCTCTCCTTTCCTCTCTGTGAAAAATCAATAAAAAATATTTTTAAAAAACCCACAGGTTTTTCAAGAATTTCCTAGAAGAGGCCGATAAATTTAATGAGACCCTCAAGGATATGAAAAAGGATCAACTAGAAATTAAGCATACACTGAAATAAAAAATATTATAGAGAGCGAACAGCAGACTAGAGGATTGCAGGAATCAAGTCAAAGATTTGAAATACAAAGAAGAAGAAAAACACTCAGCCAGAAAAGAAAAAATAATCCAAAAAATTGAAGATAGTGAAAGGAGCCTCTGGGACAACCTCAAGTGTACCAACATCCGAATTATGGGGGTGCCAGAACAAGAGAGAGCAAGATACTGAAAACCTGTTTGAAGAAATAGTGACCTAAACCTTACCGGACCTGGTGAAAGAAATAGACTTACAAGTCCAGGAAGTGCACAGAACCCCAAACGAAAGGAATCCAAAGAGGACCACACCAAGACACATCATAATGAAAATGCCAAGAGCAAAGGACAGAATATTAAAAGCAGCAAGAGAAAAACAGTACCTTCAAGGCACCCATACGATTGTCAGCTGATTTCTGAACAAACTATGCAGGCCAGACAGGAATGGCAAGAAATATTTAAAGTGATGAATAGCAAGAATCTACAAGCAAGATTACTCTACCTAGCAAGGCTATCCTTTAGAATTACATGTCAGATAAAGAGCTTCACCAATAAGAAAGAGCTGAAGGAGTTCATCAACACCAAACCAGTATTATATAAAACTAGAGGCCTGGTGCACAAAATTCATGCACGGGGGGTCAGGGGATGTACCTAGCCCAGCCTGCACCCTTTTCAATCTGAGACCCCTCGAGGGATGTCCAACTGCTCGTTTAGACCGATCCTGGTAGGATCGGTCCTAAACGGGCAGTCCGACATCCTTCTCACAATCCAGGACTGCTGGCTCCAAACTGTTCGCCTGCCTGCCTCTGTGATTGCCCCTAACAGCTTCTGCCTGCCAGCCTGATCACCCCCTAACCACTACCCTGCCAGCCTAATTGACGTCTAACTGCTCCCCTGCCAGCCTGTTTGCCCTCAACTTCCCTCCTCTACTGGCCTGGTCACCCCTAACTGCCCTCCCCTGCAGGCTTGATCACCCCCAACTGCCCTCCCTTGCAGGCCTGGTCCCTCCCAATTGTCCTCCCCTGCTGGCCATCTTGTGGTGGTCATCTTGTGTCCACATGGGGGCAGGATCTTTGACCACATGGGGGAAACCATCTGTTGTGTTGGAGTGATGGTCAATCTGTATATTACTCTTTTATTAGATAGGATAGAGGCCTGGTACATGGGTGGGGGCCAGCTGGTTTGCCCTGAAGAGTGTCCCAGATCAGGGTGGGGATTCCCTTGGGACGTGGGGCAGCCTGGACGAGGCGCCTATGGTGGTTTGCAGGCTGGCCATGCCCCCCAGTGACCTAAGCAAAGGTCCTGGGATATGGAATTAATTTATGCTCTACAATTGAAACTTTGTAGCCTGGAGCCGAGCCAAGCCTTCTGCTCGCTCCATGGTGACAGCCATTTCTTTTGGGATATTTACCTTCTATAATTGAAACTTTATAGCCTAGAGTGGAGGCCTAGGTGGTAGGGCTGCATAAGCTTGGCTTCCTCCATCACCTGGGCAACCCTAGCCTCTGCTTTCTCCAGCTCCCTGGCTGCCACCATTTCTATTGGGATGTATCTTCTATAATTAAAACTTTGTAGCATTCTTTGGAGGCCTAGGCCAGCAAGGGCAGGTGGAAAGCTTGGCTTCCTCCATTGCCAGGAAACCCACGCTTCCCTCCTACTCTCAGTGGCCACAGCCATCTTGGTTGAGATGTATTTGCATAATTTGATCCTTTTTGGCTGGTGGGCGTGCCTGTGGGTGTGGCTTGATCGGAGGTATGGTCCATTTCCATATTACTTTTTTATTAGATAGGATGCTGAAAATATTCTTTAAGAGGAAGAATAAGAAAATGGTAAAGATAAAAATTATGAACAACAAATACATGTCTATTAACAAGTGAATCTAAAAATCAAGTGAATTAAAAATCTGATGAACAAAATAAACTGGTGAATAGAATCAGGGGCATAGAAAAGGAGTGAGCTGACAATTCTCGGGGGGAAAGGGGTGTAGGAGATGCAGGAAGAGACTGGACAAAAATCGTACACATATGGATGAGGACAGTGGCGGGGAGGAAAGGGCGGAGGGTGGGGTGGATACAGTGGGAGGGGAGCTATAAGGGAGGGGGAAGGAAGAAGAACAATTGTAATAATCTGAACAATAAAGGTTTATTAAATTAAAAAGAAAAAGTATATAAACTACAAAAAAAACTAAAACATCAACCGACCCACCAATGCATCCATCGGGAAATACCCACCACATTGTACAACTTCTCTGGTGGTTTGGAAAAGAAAAAACTGTTCCCCCTCTCAACGGAAAAGTGTGAGGAGCCTCCTTTGTCCTGATACGTGCTCTCTGAGCACAGTTCCTGACACAGCCCGGCCTTGGAGTTTCCCGAGTGACAGGATGGGAGGGGTCCCCTGAGAGATGAAGCCGTGGGGAGGGCTGGGATGCAGTTAATCAGGCCTGTGTGAGGAACCCTCTATGCAGGCGGGGAGCAGCGCAGGTGCGGGGAGGAGGCAGGCCCGCCAGCCCAGCCCTGCCCTGCACAGCTGCCATGTGACTGGCCTGTGCTGTGTCCCTCACAGTGACCCAGGGGGGGAGCAAACATCTTCCTGAGCTCTGAGCCACTCGAGGAAATTATTGAGCCCCAGGGTGTGGGAAGGCCAGTTCCAGCCAGTTGGTCAGAGTACAGGCGTCAGCCTCGTGTGGGCATCTGAAGTGGGAAGGAAGGCCCCGGGCCTCCCTCTCTGGCCTCAGTTTCCTCATCTGCAAGGGAAGGGGCCCGGGGCCCTGAGGTGCCAGCTGCAGCCCTGGGCTGGGACAGGAGGCAGCATGGCTGCTGGGAGCGGAGAGGACCAGGGGCGAGGAGTGTCGCCACCCCAGCCAGCAGACCCCGAAGAGGCTCCACTACTAAGAAGGCCCAAGTTCAAAGGTAAGAGAATAAACCTCAGCTCCGTCCACCCCAGGGCCTCCCCAAAGCCACCATGTTCTGCCTGCGTCCCCCTAACTCTGGCCTCACTGAGGGAGAGAGCGCACAGCCAAGGGCCACCGAAAAGCTGGAAAGAGGCGTCCACAGAGTCCGTCACAGCCCAGCCAGCACCTGACCTTGGGTTTCTGCCTCCAGGACTGAGAGGTTCACCGCCCAGTCTGTGCAATAGGTAAGGGCAGCCCTAGGCAGCAAACACGGAGTTCAGAGGTCAGGTCAAGTGATGGAGGCCTCCCATGCCAGGTCGGATGGGGGCTGTGAGGATCTCGGACTTGGGGGGGGTGGATGTAGCCCCCCAATGTCACACACACACACACCCCATGCCTGTGGCATCTAGAAGCCGGCTCGGTATTCTTTTAGGTTAACCCGGGGCCCAAAGGGCCACGGCCACAAGAGGGGCAGCTCCCAACCCCCTGATCCAGCGACGGCCACTCCGCCCTCCTCCCCCACCGCCCGGTCACCCGGGTCAGCGTCTGTGCTCATCTCTGCTCGGGACCCTGGCCTGGCCTGATGGGCTCTGTGTGTCCCGATCAGCCCTCCTCTGCTCCAGGGCCCCCTCCGGCCCCACAGGTGGGCACATCTGGGAGCCTGGCCCAGGCCCTCTGCCCTCGCCTCCCTCTTCCCATGACGACGTGCAGGGAGGGCCAGGCAGAGGCTCAGAGGCCCAGGTCCTCTCACGTCCCACGTCCACGTGCGCCACCAGCCTCCCCTACTTGGTCAACTGACAATCCCCACAGGTCAGGCTGACATCCGGGTAAACAGTGCCAGGGGCTGTCCAGGCCGTTTGGCCTCCGGCTTCTCTTGAGCAACTGAAACTTGTGGCCAGTCCAGGCCCGATTCCTCCCATAAGAACAACGGGCTGGGCCAGTTCCACAGCCCCCGCCTCCCCACCTGCTCTCTCCCAGCAGCCAAGTAACTGCGCGACTCGCCCAGTGCCCACGGGTGTGAGATCTTGACCCCTGGGCACTTGATAAGCTGGAGTCCCATTCAGCTGGCATGGACACCCGCACAGCGTTTGGAGATGCCTGCCCATGCCGCCCATAGGAGCGGCCTCTGGGGTGTGCAGCAGTGTCTGCCGGCACAAGTCACTGGCCTTTCCAGCCTCAGTTTCTCCTGCTCCAACCTCACGGAGCAGAGGGCAGTGGAGGAGCAGACACTACTGGCAAACCACACAGGGGCGCCCGGTCCAAGACAAGCTCGGTTCTGATGGCTCCTCACCAGGAGCAGTGCCCATGAGCGGCCGTGGGCCGGGAGCGCCTTACCTGTGGGCACCTGGGTGGCTCCCCGCTGCAGCAGCAGCTTCCCGCACTCCTCGTCCAGGTGTCTGTTACTCAGGAGCCTGGGGAGACAGGGTGTTGGATGCCTTGGGTGGGAGGGCTGATGGGAAGGAGGGCATGGAAAGGGAGGCCACCCCGCAAGGACGCAGGGGGGTGGAGGAGATGTTCCCATCTGTGGGGCGGGGGTGTTCCCATTCCTCAGACACCAAATACTCAGGAGCCCTGAGGCCCCGGCACGGATATGCCAGCCAGGCAGGCAGGGGCAGGGAGAGGACAGGCTGCCAGAGGAAGTACCCCCTGCTGTGGCTCAGAGGGGGAGGGCAGGGAGCCAGGTTTAGTGACAGGTGAGGGGGGCGCAGGGGGAACAAAGGTGCTGAAGGAGAGAGTGAGAAGGGGAAGGTGGGGTGTGGCTGCTCAAGGCAGATAAGAGGCAGATGCAGTTGCAATGGTGCCAGGGAGCCTGAGGCACCGGTGGGCAGAGAGAGGCTGGCCTGGTGTGGACTTGGCATCCAAACTGCTTTCTCCCGCCCCGTGATTGGCTCCCTGCATGTCCTCCCACCGCCTCCCCCAACCCGCCTCCCCCATGGCACCCATGGCACCCACCTCTGCAGCATCTCCTCCGGGCTGAGGGCTCGAGAGGGCCGCGTGGCGGCCTGCTCCAGCAGCAGCGTGTGCTCTAGCCCCTTCCGCTTGTACGGCAGCAGGTTCTCCAGTTCCTAAACATTCGTGGTTCTCCGGGCAGCGCCCCCAGGCACACCAGAGCCCGCCCTCCCCCAGCCCAGGCTCTGCCCTGAGCAGCCCTGGGGGTGCCTTCGACCCAGTGCGGGTTTGGGCAGGACCGGGCTGCTTGTTAGCCCTTCACCAGAGCAGGCGGCCTGCCTGGCCACAGGGGCCCAGCTGCCTGTGGTGGGCACGTGGGGGGCTCAGCTCGGACGACAGCCGGAGGGGCAGCTTGGACAATGGGGGAACATCTCCATCTCTGGCAAAGGCCATAAGTCAGGAACCGCCCGGCGGTGGGGATGATGTTCAACCAGAATTCACGGGTTAACCAATGCTGTCACCAAATGGTGGTGTCGGGGAGACAG
The DNA here is from genome assembly GCA_027563665.1 of Antrozous pallidus. NCBI lineage: Eukaryota > Metazoa > Chordata > Mammalia > Chiroptera > Vespertilionidae > Antrozous > Antrozous pallidus. The sequence goes on along the minus strand of CM050513.1, from coordinate 116,241,912 downwards.
GCGGGAATGGGGGCAGCTCAGGGGTTTCCAGCTTGCCCCTGAGTGCACCCCTTTCCTTCCTAGTCACCCTGGGGACGGCCTGGAGTGCAGTGGGGGTGACACTGCTGAGAGTCCGGGGGGGACAAGCGTGCTCCGGGCCCGGGCTCTGTGCTGCTCACTCGGGGGAAGCAGGTCACACAGCGGGGTGGCAGCACCCGTCGCGTGGGAGCCTCACGAGAACCAGGGATGACGCAGCGACCCTCACGGAGCACTTGCCATGCCGGGCTGGGCGTGTGGCCACAGCAAAGCCACGGTGGTTCCTCCTTACCCCGTGTGTGGTCACTTAACCACAAGAAAACTGAAGCTGACGAAGGCGTTGTGCCACAGCCCAAGAGCGGAGCTGTCAGAGCAGAGCGATGTCAGCGCTTTGGGGCGCCCCCAGGGCTCCCAGTCCTGACCTTGAATGCCCCCCTCTCTCCTGTGTGGACTGATGTTCCAACGCTGTCCAGGCCCAACCTCTCATTTTGAATAGGAGGGAAACGGGGGCCCAGGGAGGTGAAGTGGGTGCCCAGGGTCACACAGCAGGCGTGTGGCAGGGCCAGGGCTCAGATGCAGGGACAGCACTGGCTATTGTCACTGGTGGCGCTGGGGGAGGGGTCAGCACTCTCCCCCTCAGTCCACACCCAGGGCTGCTGCCTCCTGAGGGCAGGGCACAGGGGCATTTGGCTGAGTGTGAGCACAGCGGGCTGGCCAGCTGGTGAGTCCCAGAGCTTCCTCACCCACCGCCCCTGCTCTGTCCCCTCCTTAGTTGGCTGACCGGGCATCATGTGAGATCCCAGGCCACACACAGGGCTTCCAAAACTAATAACAAAGGACACCCGGTCCCTTTGCCTACACACCCCAAACAGTGTATCAGCATAGCTCCGTTCTGAGTGTGTGTGTATGAGAGAGACAGAGACAGAGACAGAGAAAGAGAGAGAGAGAGAGGCGGACTCCTCTTGTTTACCTTCTGCCACTGCCCCCACCTCCCTGCTACCTCCCAAAGAAGAGAGTGCCCTCAGCCCCCGCCCTCCCCGTTCTTACATTAGAGTCCAGTCCAAAGAGGGATGAGTCCAGCAAGATCAGTTTGTCCACCATCTCGGGGAACATACAGGTGAACTACGATGCGGCCCCAAAAGGGAAGAATGAGGAGGAGAGGAATGGAAGGGGCAGGGCCTCACACTTTTCCCTGGGGCTCCCTGAAGCATCTCCAGGCTGGGTCAGGCGCTGCCCGAGAGGCCAGACCAGACCATCCATCCCTCAGGCCACCTTCTCCCCTGCCCACACCCTCCGCACCCAGCACCCAGCACCCAGCTCCGAACCGGGGGGGAGGCTGCGGCCTGGCTCCCTGTTTGCCCAGTGATTGCTGCTGGATCCACAAAGCCAGCTGGCAGAGCTCACAAAACGCTGATCCCAAACTGGTGATCCCAAGGGGCCTTCCTGTGCCAGGTAACTTCTTCCGCCTCCTGCTCTCCCACCCACTTGGGGGAGCACCCAGGGTGGCCGAGGTGGTCACCGCAGAGCCTTGTACTCACCATTCCGCCCACGGTGCCGCCTAGGAGACAAAACAGCAGGGGCTGATGCTGCCCAGCAATCCCAACCCCCAGACCTCCCTCCGACCCTCCCACCAGTGAGGAGGCTCCCTGTTCCTGTCAAACTTGGGGCTCCCTCCCTGCGGCCGGGTGGCCCCTTCATCAGACCTGACCACTCGGGGCCGTATTCCCTCATCAAGTTGGGGACACCTGCCCAGCCGGCAGGGCTCAGCGCTCGGGATCGACCTGTGAACCCGGAGGTCACGGTTCGATTCCCGGTCAGGGCACGCGCCTGGGTTGTGGGCTCCGTCCCCCGTGGGAGGCGCGCAGGAGTCTGCTGATAAATGATTCTCCGTCATTGACATTTCTCTCTCTCTCTGTCTCTGTGTCTCCCTCTTCCTCTCTGAAATCAATGAGGATTTATTTTAAAATTGAGAGACAACTACCTACGGGGCCATGTGTGCCTCAAGGGAGTTACCTGAGCCCCAAGGCTGCAGTATTGAAAGGTCAATGTCCACTGAACTCCATGACGTTCCCAGAAGTGCAGGGCTAGGGGCCCTGAGTACCAGCCCCCCCCCCCCGCCCCCCAGCCAAACCTCAGGAGCCCAGCGGGTCCAGGCCCAGTGCACTCACCAAAACTGTGGCCCATGATGGAAAAGCGATCCCATTTCAAGGCTGAAAGCACAGAGCCAGGTCTGCAGGGGGGGCCAGCCTTCCCCACCTCCGTCCCAGCACCTGGGCGCCCCCTCAGGAGACCAGGCTAAGGGGCCCAGCTCCACTGCAGGGACAGACCCCCCAGGAGGAAGTGAGCCCTCCTGCCGGCTCCCAGCTTCTGTCACCCATGGATTCCAGGCAGAGCTGGGGCCTGAGGCAGGTCACCCCCAGGCCAGCCTTGCTTCCTGTCTACCACAGTCCCTCCCACAGTGAGAGGGGGTGGCCCCGCTCCCCAACACACTCTCTGCCCCTAACCCACCTGCCGAGACTCTCCGGATCTCGCCCACGAAGTTTTGGTAGTGATAGGGGAGACCTGGGCTGTAATGGGACGAGAGCCCGTGCCCCCCGAAATCCATGGCCACGTAGTAAAAGCCTGAGAGGAGGTGAGGGAGGAGAGGTGTGACTGGCTCCTGAGTACTCCCGCAAGTGCTGCCCCTCACCCTGGCCTTCCTCCCGCCCAGCCCACCTCCTGGGAGCAGAGGGATGAGCCTGTCGAAGGAGTTGGCGTTGTCCAGCCAGCCGTGCAGGCAGAGAACCGGGGAGCCCTTCTGGGAGCCCCAGGCTTTGGCGGCGATGTGGCCCCAGGGCACAGCTATCCTCAGCTCGGACAACAGACCTGAAGGAGCCATGGGCTCAGTCCGGGAACCCCACTTCAGAGCCCACAGTCTGGGCCCAGCCCCTCACCCCCATGTGTGCAGGGCATCAGGGAACCCAGGATTCCTGTGCCCCCTCTCCCCCGAGGTTACAGGGAGAGGCCCGGGGGTGGGCACCTGGAGGTGGGCGTGGGGGTCCCCAGAGGCTGGGAAGACAAACGTCACTGAGTGAGGAAAACCTTGGAAGGCCTCCACCCCAGAACTTTCTAGAATAGTCTGGAAGTTGGCTAGCTCTGGGCTCTGCCTCTTGCTGCCTGTGCAACCTTGGCGCACAGTTATGGGAACCCAGCCTCGGTTTCCTTTTCTGGAATCCGGAGTAAACAGTAATAATAATAATAAAAGGCAACATTTTCTGAGTCTTTGCTGAGCTCAGGTAAGATAGTGGCCCGTCTCCCACATCGGCACAGTAAGTTGTACTTTCATCCGTTCAGCCATACAAATATGAAGGTTGGTTCCCAATATTGAGAACCATCTCTCCGCAGACCGGGAAACTGAGGCAGGGCAGGTGCAGTACATGCCCCAGGTCACGGGGAGGGGGAGCTGGAGCCAGGGCTCAGCTCAGGACCCGGCTCTCACCGGCCCAACGCTGCTGCCCCGCGGTCGGGGCTGCCTGCTCCTCCCCCTGGAGCGGCCCGGTTCCCAGCGGCCCTTCCCCCGGGGTCGGGGTCCTGCCGCCCCTAAACTCCCGGGAGCTTAACGTGTCCACCCCGGACTCCCGAGTCCTCCCACCAACCACCCCAGCCGGCCCGGCTCGGAGATGGACCCAAGGGAGGGCGGTGGCCGGGTAACCCTCCCCTCCCGCCCTCCACGGTCCCTCTTAGTGGGTGGGCGGATGGCAGCGCGCGAGTGGCCTCCCCACCCCACCCGGGTGTAAGGGTCCCCGGACAGGGTGACTTCACCCATAATCGGTCCCTGGATCGCGAGGCAGCAGTCGGTTCACTCCTGGAGATCTTGCCCAAGAGCAAGGATGCCTCTTCAGTCCCTTCTCGGGCCCCGCCCCGCTCCGCCTCCAGCTCAGGTCCCCCTCCGGGCCCCACCGCAGTGCTCCGCCCCGCCTCCCGACTAGGCCCCACCTCTCGCCCCCACCCTGCTCCTGGGCTCCGCCCTCTGGCCAGACCCCGCCATTGCCCACCTCCTGATCCTGCCCTGCCTCCCTGTCAGGCCCCGCCCATTTCCACTTCCTAGCCCCGCCCCGCCTTTCTGCCAAGGCCCGCCCCTTTCCATCTCCTGGCTCCGCCCCGCCTCCCTGCCAGCCCCGCCCCTTTCACTTCCTAGCCCCGCCTCCATGCCAGGCCCCACCCCTTTCCACCTCGTAGCTCCGCCCCGCCTTTCTGCCAGGCCTCGCCCTTGCCCACCACCTCGTAGCCCTGACGCTCCACCCGGTCAGGGCCCGCCCTTTGCAGTCTTCTGGCCTCCTCCCGCCGCCCAGCCAGGCCTCGTCCTTTTCCACCTCCTAGTTCTGCCCCGCCTCCCGGCCAAGGCCTGCCCTTGTCCACCTCCTCGTTCCGCCTCGCCCCGGCTTCTGTGGAGGTTGGGGGAGGACCCGAGGCTATGGAACCTTTCTGGTTCGGGCCGGTAGCTCGCCCGCCTGTCCCGGCTCTGCGAGCGGGAGGAAACTGCGCTCGCCTCGGGGAGGCTGTGACCAGGCGGCGGGAGAGCTCGGGCTGGGTTGCCCAACAGCCTCCGAAATTCCCGGCTCCGTCCAGGCCGCGGGGCAGCAGTGGAGAAGGCTCTGCTTGGCACATGGGTAATGGGACCCCGGGTCCTGGGCTGTGCCCACGGCCGCCGACCCCGCGGGGCGCCTGGAGCGGCAGCTGGGGAAGCAGCCGCAGGGATCTGGGCAACCCCTGGACCCCACGGCCTGCTCCTTAGGGCGGAGCGCGGGGTGACTCTTGTTTAACGTCCACCGGGGCTGCACCGCGTTCCCACCGCGGCCCGGGCCCTCGGCAGTCACGCCCGGCAAGAGCCAGCCCTGATGTTGGTTGTGGGGCTGAAGGGATGAAGGTGTGCAATGAGGGCGTGGAGGACTCCCCCCATGAGGAAGGATGACAGACAATGAATGAGTTGAGCCTGAGAAGGATCCTGAGCAGCGGTTCCCAGCCTCCTATGGCCACGCCCACCGGAGCATCTCTAAAATGCTGATGCCTCCAGTGACAGAATTCTTATTATTGAAAAAGTGACTGCTATGCACGTGGAGGAAGCCTGAAAGGCATTAACTTGGTCCAAACAGGCTTCCATAGAACATGGCATTCATGAAAGAGAAAAATAAAAGAACGAAAGGACAGTTGACCTACCGAGGAAGAAGAAATCACTAAGAAATTGTTAAAATAATAATATGCCCCTGGCTGGTTTGGCTCAGTGGATAGAGTGTCAGCCTGCGGACTGAAGAGTCCCAGGTTCAATTCCGGTCAAGGTCAAATGATTCTCTCACATCACTGATATTTCTATCTCCCTCTCCCTGTCTTAGAAGTCAATAAAAATATAACCAGGATTCAATCAGCAGGATACTCCCCAACAACAGGACATACACGTGCTTTGCAAATGCCCATGGAACATACATAAAGATTGATCATGTCCTGGGCCATACAACAAATGTCAACAAATGTAAAAGAACGGAACTTACAGTGTGTTCTTTCGTCACCGTGGAATGAGTCCCTGGGTTAAAGATGGAAAAGCTTCGCTCTTCAGATGAGAGACAAAGATGTCCGCTTTGACCACTTCTATTTAACACTAGAGGCCCGATGCACGAAATTCGTGCAAGAGTAGCCTTCCTTCTCCCGGCTGCCGGCAATGGCTTCCCTCTGGCTCCCAGGACAGGGCTTCCCTTCAGCCCCAGATTTGTCCAGAAGGTCGTTTGGAAGGAAGTGCAGTCTAATTAGCATATTATACTTTTATTATTATAGAAGACTAGGGGCCTGGTGCATGAAATTCGTGCACTGGAAGTGGGGGATCCCTCAGCCCGACTTGCCCCCTCACACATACTAGGAGCCCTGAGGGGATGTCCTACTGACCACTCAACCCCAGCCTGCCCAAGACCGAAAGCCTCTGGCCAAGGCTTTAGGCCTTCGGCACCCAGCCATCGCCCTGCAATGGGGCTGATGGCTGGCTCCTTCCGGGCCATGCCCCCAACCACCAGCCCAGGCCTTTGCCCCAGCCAGCTTGTGCCTGGCTAGCATGGGCCTCAGTCCCGACCCCCCAGCCCAGGTCTTCCCCCTGGCCAGCCACCGCTGGCCACTTCGGCTGTGGCCCAGGCCTCATTTGCCCTGCCCTCCCTGGCCCTGGCTGCCTCTGCCCCTTACCCCATGGCCCGGGGCACCTCAGCCCCACCCCTCTGGCCCTGGCCAGCTCGCCCTGCCCCCCATCACTAGGGCTGTCTCAGCTCCGCCCAAGTTTCTGATTGGCTGGTGGCTGTGGTTGTGGGTGTAGAGAAGGTACGGCCATTTTGCATATTGTTCTTTCATTAGATAGGATTATGTAAGGGGTTCTTGCCAGGACAATTGGGGTGAAAGGAAAAGCATCCAGATTGGAAGGAAAGAAGTAAAAGGATCTATTTCTGATTACTCGGTCTGTATACAGAAAATGCTAAGAAATCCTCTAAGAGATGACTAGAACCAAATAAGCACCAAGGTTACAGGGCACAAAATCAATTGATAATCATTGCACCTAACAATCTGAAAACCAAATTAAGAAAATGATTCCATCCGCTGATCCTGTCCCCAAGGCCCCTCTTCTCTGGCTTCTTAGCGAGCCAAAGCAGCCAGCCTACGCTCATTCCCCACCCTTCCTTGTTTCACTGTCCCCAGCTTTAATAAACAGCCTCTAAAATTAAAAAAAAATCCACTTAGCATAGTGTCAAAAAGAATAAAATACACATAAATTTAGCAAAATAGCCCTAGGCAGTTTGGCTCAGTGGATAGAGCATTGCCTGTGGACTGAAGGCTCCTGGATTCCACTCAGGATCAGGCACATGCCCAGGGTTGTGGGCTTGATCTCCAGCAGGGGACATGCCGGAGGCAACAGATCAATGATTCTCTCTCATCGTTGATGTTTCTGTCGCTTTCTCCTTCCCCTCCCTTTGTCTCTGCAATCAATAAAAGTATATATTTTAAAAGTGTTTATCAAAATACTGTGTCTTGATTGTTCCCTGGCAGCTGTGCATGCAGCTCTGCCTTTGGATCACACAGATGTGAACCTGGCTTGGTCACCTCTCGTTGTGTGTCTCCTGCTGTGAGCCTGGGAGCGAGCCCTCGACTGTGAAATGGGGAGAATCCTTAACCTTTCAGAGCTATTGGAGGGATTGGCGAGAACATACCTGGGGCTCTTTGGATGTTATCACAAAAGCTTTCTTTTTCCATATGCCCAAAACCCTGCCAAGGATTGGTGTCCGTGCTTCCACTGGGTGCTCTGAGCAGAAGCTATTTATTAAGTGGCCAAGTGAGGACTTAAATCCAGGCCTGGACTTGAAGGCTGCACTGGAATCGTCCGTTTGAGTTTCCAGCCAGGGAAGCCGTGCGGTGCAGTAGAATAAGCTTCAGGTGTGGAGTCAGTTTTTAAAGTCTTTCCATGACAGTGCAACATCCCAAGTGAACAACAGCTGGATGAATTCCCACAAAGGACACATGTTACCAGAACCCAGACCAAAACATAGAACATGACCAGCCCCCAATAAGGGCTCCTCTATGCCCTGTCCAGGTTTGCCACCATCTTAACTTCCTACACCACAGAGTCCCATTCCTCAGTCTGTCAAAGGCTCGGCCTCAAGTTTGAAGATAGATGGAAGAAGAGGTTGGAGTGATGTGGCCACAATCCAAGGAATGCCAGGAGCCGCCAGGAAGTGGAAAAGGCACGGAATGAGTTCTCCCTTAGAGCCTTTGAGGGTGCCCTAGATATCTTGCTGACACTTAGATATCACCTCAGTGATACTGATTTCAGACTCTGGCCTCCAGAACTGTTGTTTTAAGCCAAAAAATAAAATAAGATGATTCAAAAAAAGTTTTTAGCAAAATAAATGAAAAACTTATATTTTGAAAACTGCAAAATATTGTTGAAAGAAACCTAGTAACCAAAACAGTCTTGAAGAGAGTTGAAGGATGCACACTTCTGAGTTCAAACCTTAAACCATAAAGCAACAGTAATGAAGACAGTGTGGTGTTGGGGTAAGGATGGAAATATACATCAGCCCTGGCCAAGGGGCTCAGGTGGTCCCAGTGTCATCCCAATCTGCCAAGGTTTCGGGTTTAATCCGGTCAGGGCACATACAGGAAGCAGCCAATAGGTGCACGGAGGGTGGAACAACAAATGGATGTTTCTCGCCCTTCCTCTGAAAAAGCATAGATCAATGGGATAGAATGGAGAGTCCAGAAATAATGCCTCATCTATCTGGTCGTTAAGTTTTCAACAAGCGTGCCAAGACAGTTCAGTGTGGGAAAGAATCGTCTTTTCAACAAATGGTGCTACTCTGGCGGGTGTGATTCAGCTGGATGAGTGTCACATCGAGAAGTTGCTGTTTGAGTCCAGTCCAGGCTCACACCGGGCTTGTGGGTTCAGTCCTTGGTTGGGGCGTCTGTGGAAGGCAACAGATGGATGCTTCTCTCTCATATCGAAATGTCTCTCCCTTCTCCAAAACCAATTTTTTAAAAATGTAAAAAGTTCATATTTCTTAAAATAAAATATTTCAAAGAGAATTGGGTATCCACAAAAAAATTCTTCATCAAAATTAAAAACTGTGCTTTTAAAAATAAATGTATATATTGATTTCGGTGAGGAAGGGGAGAGAAAAGCATCATTGATGGGAGAGAGATCACACCCCGGTGGAACGACCTGTCCACGCCCTCATTCACCCCCACGGGCACTGACTTCGTTCTGTGGCAGCAGCACGTGGCCAAAGAAAGCCTGGGAATCCCAAGGGGCGCCGTTGTCATGGAAAAACGCAGTTCCCAGCTCCGAACTACAACTCCCAGCGGCCCGCGCGGTTACCCGCCGGAAGAATAGTGGAGCCCCGGAGGAAGCGTGCGGCGCGGGAGGCGGAGGAAGGAATTCAGAGCCCCTGGGCTACTCAGGTGAGGGGCCGCGGGGCGGGTGGAGGGATATGGGGCAGGTGAGGGGCCGCGGGGCGGGTGAAGGGATATGGGGCAGGTGAGGGGCCGCGGGGCGGGTGAGGGGCCCCGGCGCGGGTGAGGGGATATGGGGCAGGTGAGGGGCCGCGGGGCGGGTGAGAGGCCCCGGGGCGGGTGAGGGGCCGCGGGGCGGGTGAGGGGATATGGGGCAGGTGAGGGGACTCGGGGCAGGTGAGGGGCCGCAGGTGAGGGGCCGCGGGGCGGGTGAGGGGCCGCGGGGCGGGTGAGGGGCCGCAGGTGAGGGCACTCGGGACAGGTGAGGGGACGCGGGGCGGGTGAGGGGCCGCAGGTGAGAGGACTCGGGACAGGTGAGGGGTCGCGGGGCAGGTGAGGGGACGCGGGGCGGGTGAGGGGCCCGCTTTGCCCAGCGCCTCCCTTGGTGAACCGCCTCTGTGCACGCTCCCCCCTCGGGGCGTCCCACACCTCCCCCCTCGGGGAGCACCTTTACCCTCCTCGCCTCTGCAGGTCCTATTGTCCCCTTCAGCTACCACCTGCCGGGTCTGTGCCCCAAACTCCGCCCTTTTGGCAGCCACCAGTCTGTTCTGTTTTTCTCTTTGTTTTTAAGGTGTTTTTACTGATGTTTAGGGAGGGGAAGGGAAAGAGAGAAACACTGATGTGCTGTTTCTTGCACGCTCCCTTCCGGGGATCAGCCTGCAGCCCGCAACCCGGCATGTGCCCTTCACCGGGAGTCGGACCCGCAACCTCCCTGAGCCAAACCGGCCGGGGCTAAAGTCGGACTTAAATCAGATTTGCTTCCCACTCTTACCTCTGGTCGTCTCCCCGCCCCCCAAATCTCCCCAGTGGCTAAAGTTAGGCCTAAAGTAAAACCCAAACTTGTCACCATGGCCCTCGTGGCCCCGTGTTCTCTGGCGCAGACTGGCTTAGCTCCGGCTCCCTGTGGGCGGGGCAGCAGCTCCTACCCCTCAGGATCCTGCACTGGCTGTGGCCCCTCTCAGAGCTCCCCCACAGCTGTGCCCCGACTGTCACCCCTTCCTCCAAGCAGCCCTCAGCACGGTTCCCGCAGGCCTCTGACCCACCACCACCTGTGCGGCTCCCGTTTCTCCCACTGGATGCAGCCTCGGTTTCTGCTTGGTCACGGTCTCCCCCACCGCCCCTGGGCTCCGGTGAAGGTGGTGGGGGTCCCTAATTTTGAGAGAAGTAAAATGTGCGGGATTATGAGTGGTTATCCAGATACCCCTCCAAATACAGAGGTGGGGCTGTGGGAGAAATTGTGAAGGCCCAGAGCAGGTGGGTCTCCCCTGGCAGGTGGGACTCCCAGCAGGAAGTGAGGTGAAAACTGGCAGAACAGGTGGAGAGGAGAAGGTTGCTTTTTCCGGTAAAGGGTACAGGCCTGTGAGGTCCTGGCGAATTGGAGGAACAGAGGATTTTAATCTCCGTGCTGAGGCCGTGGATTTCCCAGGTCCTCCCTGCGAGTCGCAGGCTGGGGCCTAGATTCGGGAACCAGGATCTCCAGGGGGGAGGGAGGCTCCTGGAATGGCCTGCAGCCCTCACACTGTGCTTCCTCTGCCTCCCAGGAGTGCCTGGCCCGCCTCCTCTCCCCCTGTGGCCCCGTCCAGTCAGTGGATTTGCAGGGGAAGCCCAAGCTCACCGAGGAGCCCACGCTGAAGTTTTTTCACCCCAAGCCTGTTCCGGTGAGCCTCCATTCCTGGGGTCTGCAGCATGGGGCTGGGCAGTGTCCCCTGAGGGGACGGTGAAGCTGGTGGCACGGGGACTCTCAGGGCCTGCCCTCTGGCTCTGGCCAGACATGTGGTCCAGGAGGGCTGGCAGGTAAACCTCTCCACTCCTCACCCAGACCTGCCCCTCCTTTAGCGTCCTGCTGCCTCTGTCCAGGGTCCTGAAGCCCAGGGTCCATCTCTGCACCCCGCCTGAGGGCCTCCTGAGCCCCACTGTCACTTCCCTGTGGCCTGGGGCTCATGCTCCTGCTGCAGTGGAACTGGAACTGGTAAGCGCCCTGTGTGTCCCTCCATTCCTGGCCCGGGGCCAGCACGCTGTTCCCCGAGTCCCTTCCATAATGAAAGAACTGCCTGGTGAGAATAGGTACCATGGGTATCTGGGCACACAGCCGGTAGCTGGGGACACAGTGGGTAACTGGGTGCACAGTGAGTTACTGAGGGCTCAGGAGGGTAAAGGCCAGGGCCACCCTCAGTCTTGTCTTCAGCAGGCCCGAGCCTGGAGCTGGGGAGCATGCCCAGTATGAGGACTTGACTCTCAGGAGCCACCGGTCCAGGAAGTGGTTCCTTCTGTTCCTGTCTCCTCCCAGGCTGCCTGGATCTTCCACAAAAAGCTAAGTGTCCGCCATGTTCTCCCTTCCCCCTCAGTGGCCGAGCCCCCAACCTGTGACAGCCTCACAGGCACTGAGAGAGAGAGGACAATTTATTCCCCAGGCGGGCACAGGAAAGGCTGCGAGAGCTGCAGGCGGCAGGCCGGGCGGCCCACCCAGCCCTTCCTGCACTCCCCGCTCACCACCGATCCACCCCAATACAGACCACCCGAATCCAGACACGGTCTCCCATTTGGACAACACATGTTGGAGACACATGTCACCCCACACGTGTGCTCTGCCCGCTCCTGCTGCCCAAGGTCAATGCGGCCTGGCCTGGCTGGGCCCCGAGCTGGGCGTCCAGGGACGAGGGGTGCGCACACGGTCTCGGTGGCCCCGGGCCCGGGGCTACAGCCTGGCTGGGGTCCGGTTCCCGCTCTGTAAGAAGGAGCCGACGACACCGGCCACGTGATCGGGTTGGTTCATGTGGATGTAGTGGTTGCCTGGAAGCTCCACGTACTGGAACCGCTGGGGAAGGGGGACAGTGGTGAGGAGTGGCCCAGAGTGATGGCTCCCGGAGTCCCTCTGGAGGGGCTTTCCTGGGGTCTGCGGCCTCCCGGTGGTGGTTCGCAGCGTCCCTGGGTGACTCAGGCCTGGCTCCAGGTCCAGGAGAAAGGCCTCCTGGGAGGGAAGTGTGCCAGCCCTGGGGCCTGGGCCCCTGAGCTGTGAGCTTGTGGGGAGGAGGCTGCGCGGAGCACGTGGCAGTGCTGCTGGCTCTCAGGCCGCCTGGGAGAACCAGCAGCTCTTCACACTCTGCTCCTGCCTGGGAGGGAGCCGCCGATGGCCACCCAGCCCCCCACAGGCTTCCCGTTTCCGGGGTCAGGTGTGCATGGGGGAACGATGACCGTTTCCTGCCAGGTGCTCCACAGGGACAGTCACAGCACAGGTCCAGCCCTCCCGGCTGGGGGCCCACCCCCACCTGCAGCCAGCACCCAATGAGGGGACTGGTCACCTGTTCCCATTGGGACCCAAGGAAACTGGGATGGCTGCTGGCGGAGTCGGGCTTGGCATGGTAGGTGTGAGGACAATAAGTGGGGAGAGTCTGCCAGTAACAGCCTGTTCTGTGTGATCTACATGTGACCACAGCTGGGAGTGAGGCCTGGTAGCTCCCGGAGGGCCACCTGGTGGACCTGGGGCTGAGCCAGAACAGGGCCCTCGGGGCAGGAGAGACAGCGTCCCCTCGCTGGCTCATCGCAGTGGTTAGAGTCGGCCTGTGGACTGAAGGGTCCAGGTCTAATTCTGATCAAGGACACACACCCGGGTTGCAGGCTGAATCCCCACTAGAGGGTGTGAAGGAGGCAACTGGTCAATGATTATCATCTTTAATACTTCCATCTCTCTCCCTTCCTCTCTGATATCAAAAGAGGTAGCATGGTGGAGCACAGAGGGCTCGATTGCCCCTCACAGCCCAGCCACCCTGAGCCCACACCTACCTCTCCAAAGGTGGATTTCAGCATGTCAGTCATGAAAAGCAGGGGCCCCTTGTCAGTGTCATACTCTCTCCTCACGTCATAAAATCCTTCAGTTGCTCTGGAAAGCAAGAAACCAGGTTCACCTCAGGTCCGCTTCCAGCAGTGCCCTTCACCCTGGCCTGGGCTACCCTCCCCTTGTCCCCAGCTGGGTCCCTTTGAGTACGTTTAAGATTTGGGCACCAGTTTGTCAGGTCACAGCCAGTGAATGTAGAGCCAGTGAACAGCTTGAGTTTGTTCTTTTCCTTTTTTTTTTCTTATTGATTTTTAGAGAGAGAAACCATCAGTTAGCTGCCTCCTGCATACTCCCTATTGGGTATCCATCCCTGGGCATGTAACCTGACCAGCAATCAAACTGGCAAACGTTGGGACCTTGGTTGGCACTAATCCATGAATGAATGACACTGGCCCGGCTTTCTTGAAAAGAAAAGGAAAAAGCTGTACTGAAATAAGTTCACCCGTTGTTAAAAACATATATTTTATTGATTGATTTTTTACAGACAGGAAGGCAGAGGGATAGAGAGTTAGAAACATTGATAAGAGAGATACCGATTCAGCTGCCTCCTGCAGACTTGCCACTGGGGATATGCCCAAACCAAGGTACATGCCCTTGACCGGAATAGAACCTGAGACCTTTCAGTTTGCTGGCCAACACTTTATCCACTGATCCAAACCGGGTAGGGCCAGTTCACCCATTTTAAGGGCACACTCCCGTGGTTTTAGATATCTTCAGATGTGCAACCACAGCAGTCAGTTTTAGAGCATTTTCATCCCCTCAAACACAGATCCCAAACCTGGGTCCTCCCATACACGGCGGCAGGTCTAGCACGTTCTGCCCCGTGTCCCTCCCTGGGCTTGTGCGGGATGGAGTCCGTGGTGGGGACTCTGCACAGCTTCCACGGAGCCCAATGCCTTCAGGGTCCCCTGTGCTCGGGCACAGGTCAGTGCTCCTTCCTTTTTAGGGCGGAAACAGCCCATGGAGGGCGGGCATCTGGGCTGCCCCCCTGTGGTGGTTCTGAGGAATCTGCACCAGTGGGCCTCCCTGGGGCCTGCACCTGGCGTGGGACTGCCCAGCCAGAGGGCCCTGTGGTAACTGCGTGAGAGACGCCAGACTGTTGCCGCCCTGGCCCCACCACTGGACAGCCGGTCGCTAAGGGCTGGGGCTCTGGCCATGCTGCCGAGCACACTGCGCTCCGGTGAGAGGAGCTAGCTTGGCGGGTGTGGAGGATGGGGCGGTGCGTGTCTGAGTGCATGCTGCCTAGACCCTGTGCTGGGCACAGACACGGGTGTTCCTGGGGCACAGGTCCTGCCTTGGACGAGGACGGTGCAGGACTGCAATGTGGGTGGGTGGGTGTGGCATCCACGCCACATTAAAGGGTGTTCGCTGCTGTGAGACCCTGAGGTGCGGGCCTGGGGGAGAAAGACGAGCTGCAGCAGAGGCCTGGGAAAGGGAGGGGCCCATGCGGGTACAGGGTTGGGTGTTCTCCACAATCGCCTGTTGGAAGATGTGCTGCCCAAGCCCGGCGATGGCTTTGCCGTCCGGCCACACACCAGCTGCCGAGGGCGGCCGCAGCCTGGGGCAGGAGGGCTGGGACCACACGCCTGGGAGACCTGCAGGTTCGGACTTACTTGATGAGCAGCACATCGGCCTGCAGCTTCCTGATGGCGTGCACACACAGCTCCTTGCTGACGAACTCGAAGGTGTGCTCTGGCTGCAGAGACAGGAAGCACAGTGAGTCATTTCTGATCCGCACCCGCGGATATGTTTTCTGCTTTAAAATATATTTTTATTGACTTCATAGAGGAAGGGAGAGAAACATCAATGATGAAAGAGGGTCATTAAGAGGAACCAAGATGGCAGCATAGGTAAACACCTATCTTGCTGCCCCACACAACAAATTGAAAACTACAACTTAACAAACATCATTCATAATCACTGGAAAGCTGGGTGAGTGAAAATTCAACAAATAAAAGTAAGGATAGGACACTGACTCAGAGGAGCAGCGGAGGGCAGCGTTGAAGATACCCGTGGAGTCAGAGGTTTGGAGCCCTGCGCTGGAGAGCAAGTGGAGAGGGCGGGTGGCTGCAAAGACAAAGGCGTCCCACTGCACTGATTCCCCAGTTCCGGGAGAGGTCCAGGGAACCCACACTCACACGGGGTGAAACTGGACAGTAGGGAAACTCAGGCTTGCAAAGGTCTGCAAGCTTGTGGAGAAGATGAGCTTATGCAGAGTGCACGTAAACTTGGGAACAGCAGAGTTGTGCGAGCGCGCAGAGAGGACTCGTGACTTGCTCTCTCCTTTGGGAAACCACCAGGCTGCATTGTTTTACAACCCTGGGTGAGACTTTGGATGTGCAGACTCATTTGGGGAGAGGCTGAATTGTCTGTCAGCAGGTAGAGCTCGACAGCAACCTTCTCTCAGAGATGCTTGCAGCCATTACCACCCAGCGCAGAGATCCAGGTGCCGCATTGGGCAGAGCTGACACTGCCTGCTCAGCTGGGAAACTCCGCCCATCCAACCTGAGCACAGCTGAACCTCACAGCCAATTGGCCTGTAGGTCAAACCCTCCTAGTGCTAACAACAATAATCTAGGCTTAACTTCAACAAGACTGTCCAACCCATAAAGGGATGCACCAAGATTATCCACCTCAGGTAACTGGGGAGGCTGAGCCACTGTCCCTTAGAGGACATCTACCCCACACAGCTAATGGACCAACTCAGGAAAGCAGCCACCATGCAGAGACATAGAAAGAAATCAGATGTGAAAGAAATGGAGGGGAAAAAAACGACTGGACATAGAGTTCAAAACCATGGTTATAAGATTTTTCAAGAGGCTCCTAGAAAAGGCTGATGAACTTAATGAGACCTATAAGGAAATGATCAAGACTTACGAGGTAATTAAGAAAACCGATGAGGATATGAAAAAGGACCAACTAGAAATTAAGCATACACTGACTGAAATAAAAAATATTATACAGAGACCTAAAAGCAATCTAGAGGAACGCAAGAACTAAGTCAAAGATTTGAAATAGAAAGAGGCAAAATCCACTCAGTCGGAAAAGCAAGAAGCCAAAAGAATAAAAAAAATTGAAGATAGTGTAAGGGGCCTCTGGGACAATCTCAGGCATACCAACACCCGAATTATAGGGGTGTCAGAAAAAGAGAGCAAGATAATGAAAACCAATTTGAAGAAATAGTGACTGAAAACTTCCCCCACCTGGTGAAAGAAATTGACTTAAAAGTCCAAGAAGCAGAGAGGGAACCAAGATGGCCGCATAGGTAAACACCTGTCTTGCTGCCATACACAGCAATTTCAAAACTACAATTTAACGAAAGAACAAACACCATCCAGCATCACTGGAAAGCTGGCTGAGTGAAAATTCCACAAATAAAAGTGAAGATAAGACACTGTGACTCAGAGGAGCGGCGGTGGACAGCATTGAAGATACACGCGGAGAGAGGTTTTGAGCAGTGGGCACAGCTGAAAACTCGGCCGGTTTTCTCGAACGGGGGAGACAAAGATGTCCCACTGCACTGATTCCCCAGCTCCGGGCAAAGTCTAGGGAACTCACAATCATACCAGGTAAAAACTGGACAGTGGGAAGGCACGTCGAAACTCTGGATCTGCAAGGGTCTGCCGGCTTGTGAAGAGGGTGAGTTTGTGCAGAGTGCGCGTGAACTTGGGAACAGGACAGCTACATGACCGTGCAGGGAGCACTTGTGACTTACTCTCTCTTTGGGAAACTGCCAGACTGCATTGTTTTACGACCCTGGGTGAGACATTGGGTGTGCAGACTCGTTTGGTCTCTGGCAGCGGGTGAAGCTCAGCAGCAGCTCTCTCTCAGAGGTGCTGGTGGCCACTGCCACCCGGCACAGAGTCCCTGGGGCCGCATAGGGTGGAGCTGATGCTGCCAGCTTGGCCGGGAAATTCCGCCCATCCAACCTGAACACAGCTGAACCTCATAACCAATTGGCCTGGAGGTCAAATCCTCCTAATGCTAACAACGATTAATCTAGGCTTAACTTCAACAAGACTGTGCAACCCATATCCACAGCAGGTAACTGGGAAAGCTGAGCCACTATCCTTTAGAGGACATCTACCACACAAAGCTAATCGACCAACTCAGGAAAGCAGCCACCATGCAGAGACATGGGAAGAAATTAGATGTGAAAGAAATGGAGGGAAAAAAAAAATGACTGCACGAGGAAATGAACAAGACCTACGAGGAAATGAACAAGACCTACAAAGAAATGAATGAGACCTACAAGGAAATGAATGAGACCTATGAGGATATGAAGGAGACCTATGAGCATATGAACGAGACCCTCAAAGATATGAAAAAGGACCAACCGGGAATTAAGCATACACTGATTGAAATAAAATATATTATTCAAAGACCTAAAAGTACTCTAGAGGACCACAAGAACCAAGTTAAAGATTTGAAATACAAAGAGGTAAAATCCACTCAGCTGGAAAAGCAAGAAACCAAAAGAATCCAAAAAATTGAAGATAGTGTAAGGGGCCTCTGGGACAACCTCAAGCATACCAACATCCGAATTATAGGGTTGCCAGAAAAAGAGAGAGCAAGACAATGAAAACCTATTTGAAGAAATAGTGACTGAAAACTTCCATAGCTGGTGAAAGAAATTGACTTAGGAGTCCAAGAAGCACACGGAACCTCAATATATAGGAACCCTAAGAGGACCACACCAAGGCACATCATAATTAATATGCCAAGAGCAAAAGACAAAGAGAGTATATTAAAGTGGCAAGAGAAAAACAGTTAGTTACCTATAAGGGAGCACCCACACAATTGTCAGCGGATTTCTCAACAGAAATGATGCAGGCCAGACGGGAGTGACAAGAAATATTCAAAGTGATGAATAGCAAGAATCTACAACCAAGATTACTCTATCCAGCAAAGCTATCATTCAGAATTGAAGGTCAGATAAAGTGCTTCGCAGGTAAGAAAAAGCTAAAGGAGTTCATCACCACCAAACCAATATTATATAAAATGCTGAAAGATATCCTTTAAGAGGAAGAAGAAAAAGATAAAAATATAAATTATGAACAACAAATACACATCTATCAACAAATGAATCTAAAAATCAAGTGAATTAATAAGCTGATGAACAGGATTAACTGGTGAATGTAATGGAATCACAGACACAGAGAGAGAATTGACTGACAATTCTTGGGGAGAAAAGGGATATGGGAAGTGCAGCAAGAGACTGGACAAAAATCATGCAACTCTGGGAGAGGACAGTAGTGGGGAGGTGAGGGCGGAGGGTGGGATGGGTACCAGGTGGAGGGTAGCTATAGGGGGAAAAAAGGGGGAACAATGTAATTAATAAACTGAACAATAAAGATTAAATTATTTTAAAAAAAGAAAGAAAGAAAAGAAAGAGGATCATTGCTCAGCTGCCTGCTTCATGCCCCCAACTTGGGACTGTCTGAGCCAGCAACCCAGCCATATGCCCTGACAGAATCAGACCCTGCCCTTCTGGTTCGATTCTTGGCCGGGCACAACCGGCAGGCATTAAAAAATACTTTTTTATTTTATTTTTTTATTGCTCTAGCCAGTTTGGCTCAGTGGACAGAGTGTTGGCCTGAGGACTAAAGGATTCTGGGTTTGATTCTGGTCAAGGGCAGTCCCTACTGGCCTCCAACAGCTCTGACCACCGTCTTTGACCATTACGATGTCTAGGCCTGTGCTGCCCATCACCACCGCCGCCGGGGACTGCGGTGCTGGCAGGGGAACTGGTCCAAACTGGATGCGCTGCCCTGGGACTCGCTCACTGGACGTGGGAGACGAACAGGAAGGAAGTCGGCTACCTTCGTGGTAACTATGTGCTGAGGTGAACACATCTCGGACACACTGAGTTAAAAACATGGAACGTGATTTCACCTGTTCCTCTTCGCTCTTCATATGGCTACTGGGGAGGCGCAGTGAAGGAGGCTCACATCAGAGTTCCGGGGGCGGGAGCTCTGTCTGCGCCTCTGAGGGCCCCGGGTCTCCTGTGACCGAGCTCAGCGCGCAGCCCGACGAGGGGATCAGGGTGGACTCGGTGGGTTAATTCACAAACGATGCCGGAAGGACCCACTAAGTCATGTGTTCATGGCGGTGCAGACACGATTCCTACGAACACGCTGGCCGCAGCCCGCAACCTCGCTGCCCTGCTCTGCCCGGACCCTCCCAGCCATTCCCACGTCTCCGGGGTGCGATAGCCTGGTGCCGCACAGGCAGGCCCCCGGTCCCTCCCGGATGAACGGAGGAGCCCCGCGGTGGACATTCTCCCGCCGTAAAGGAACGCGTTCTGACAGCGCACAACACGGTGAACCTGGAGGACTGATCTGTGACATCAGCCAGACACACAGGCCACACCCGCAAGACCACGGACAGAACGTGGTTCCCGGGGAGGAGGGTATAAGGGGAGATGTGGCATGTTGGGGGGTGATGGTTGCCTGGCATCATGAGTTTACTTTATGCCACTGAGTGGTGTCCCCACAAATGGCTGCCAGTGGTAAATGCTGTGCTGTGTGTATCTCACCACCAGAGGCGGACAGAGTGGGAAGGGAGAGGAAGGCAGGGCACTCACCAAGGCGATTCTCCGGTCTCTGCTCAGCACCAGGCCTGGGAAGGAAGCAGATGGTGCCAGTCAGGGCGGGGCCTCCGCTGCCCTGGGAGCCTGGCCCTCTCGCCAGGGCTCACTTCTTCAGCCTGGACTGGCAGGGCCCGTCCCCGACCTCCCCTTGGGGGCTCAGCTGGGACAGCTCGTCACCATCAGGTGGCCACCCCGGTGCCCCCCGCCAGCTCAGAGGGCACCTCAGAGGGTGGACGAGGGAACAAATGACTTCCTGGCCTCAGAGTCTCCCAGAACCTTAAGTGACCCTGGGGGTCTTCGAACAGCATGAAGTGCCCGACAGTGAAGAATCACATCGCCATCGCCCAGAGAAATGCAGCCAAAAGGAAGGTCGGAGCGGTGGAGAGCTGGCAAGTGACCCCGGCCCCAGGCCCAGCCTGGTTCTCGGCCGCAGTCCCGATGGTGGACAGCTCAGCCGCACCAGGGAGGGCGGATGCCAGGCTCAGCCGCACCTGGCACTGTCCCCTGGAGAAACGGCTGCAGGGGGGCCGGGTAGGGTAGCTCAGCTGGTTAGAGGTTGTCCCCTTTCTCCGAGGTTGCGGGTTTGATCCCCGCTCAGCGCACATACAAGGATCAACCAATGAACACATATGTGGAAGAACAAATCAATGTTTGTCTCCTTTGCTCTCCTCAAGTTAATTTTTAAAAACTAAAATACCGACACATCTGTCTATGAATATCCACCACGTTGCAGAACTTCTCTGGTAGTTTGGAAACGAAAAACAAAAGGGTTCACTCGCTCAATGAGAAAGTGTGAGGAGCCTCCTTTGTCCTGATACTTAGTTCCTGACACAGCCCGGCCCTGGAGTTTCCTGAGTGACAGGATGGGAGGGGTCCCCTGAGAGAGGAAGCTCTGCTGCGGAGAGGGGGAGGGCTGGGATCAGTTAGTCAGGCGTGTGTTATGAACCTCCATGCAGTCCCCTGGAGCACAGCCCCTGAGCTGAGAGGCAGGTGGGGAGCAGCGTAGGTGCGGGGAGGAGGCAGGCCCGCCAGCCCAGCCCTGCCCTGCGCAGCTGCCATGTGACTGGCCTGCGCTGTGTCCGTCACAGTGACCCAGGGGGGAGCAAACGTTTTCCTGAGCTCTGAGCCACTCGAGGAAATTATTGAGCTCCAGGGTGTGGGAAGGCCAGTTCCAGCCAGTTGGTCAGAGTACAGGCGTCAGCCTCGTGTGGGCATCTGAAGTGGGAAGGAAGGCCCCGGGCCTCCCTCTCTGGCCTCAGTTTCCTCATCTGCAAGCGAAGGGGCCTGGGGCCCTGAGGTGCCAGCTGCAGCCCTGGGCTGGGACAGGAGGTAGCATGGCTGCTGAGAGCGGATAGGACCAGGGGCGAGGAGTGTCGCCACCCCAGCCAGCAGACCCCGAAGAGGCTCCACTACTAAGGAGGCCCAAGTTCAAAGGTAAGAGAATAAACCTCAGAAAACCTTTCCACCCATTCCCTTCCTCTAACTCGGCAGGGCCTGCCAAGACCAATGTCACAGATCCAGGCCAGCAGTGCCACTCCCATGGAGGCGGCTGTGCCAGCAGCTGCTGGTTTAGGAAACAGAATGTTGCCAGGTCTTTCCATTTTTCACAGAATCTGGAAACTCCATTTTTACACAAAACCTTTCTGTGCTTTATATGAACAACTTCCAAATCCCCTCCAGGCCAAATGTTGGGGTTTAAACTACACGCGTGAAACCAATCCTGCCCGCAACCCCAGGGCCACGCAGCCTGTGGGCAGGCACTGCAGTCAATAGGGAAGCAGAGCTGGTTCTCCCCTTCAGGCCAATGCCTCAGCTGTCCCCAGAGGCCTAGGCATCCGAGGCAGGACGAAAATAAGAGGTGGCCTGGGACTGGCCCTTTCCTCTGCTCACAGCCCCCAGTTCTCCCACAGGCACCTCTCCTCAAGGGCCCCCTCCTGGATGTCCTGTGACCACGCCCTCACCTGCACCACTTTGCTCAGCTCAGAAGTCACCTTCTCCATGAGGCCAATCCAGCCCCTTCTGCCTGAGGGTCACACTGCAAGCCCCGCCCACCCCGGGGCCTCCCCAAAGCCACCATGTTCTGTCTGCATCCCACTAGCTCTGGCCTCACTGAGGGAGAGTGCCCACAGCCAAGGGCCACCGGAAAGCCAGGAAAGGCATCCACAGAGTCTGTCACAGCCCAGCCAGGACTTGACCTTGGGTTTCTGCCTCCAGAACTGACAGGTTCGTCACCCAGTCTGTGCAATAGGTAAGGGCAGCCCTAGGCAGCAAACACAGAGTTCAGAGGTCAGGTCCAGTGATGGAGGCCTCCCAGTCCCCTGCCCGGCGCCAGGTCGGATGGGGGCTGTGAGGGTCTCGGACTTGGGGGGGGGGTGTAGCCCCCCAATGTCACACACCCCCTCCCGCGTGCCTGTGGCATCTGGGAGCCGGCTCGGTATTCTTTTAGGTTAACCCGGGGCCCAAAGGGCCACGGCCACAAGAGGGGCTGCTCCCAACCCCCTGATCCAGCGACGGCCACTCCGCCCTCCTCCCCCACCGCCCGGTCACCCGGGTCAGCGTCTGTGCTCATCTCTGCTCGGGACCCTGGCCTCGCCTGATGGGCTCTGTGTGTCCCGATCAGCCCTCCTCTGCTCCAGGGCCCCCTCCGGCCCCACAGGTGGGCACATCGGGGAGCCTGGCACAGGCCCTCTGCCCTCGACTCCCTCTTCCCATGAGGACATGCAGGGAGGGCCAGGCAGAGGCTCAGATGACAACTGACAACCCCCACCACAGTTCAGACTGGCAGCCGGGTAAAACAGTGCCAGATCCTGTCCAGGCCGTTTGGCTGCTGGTTTCTGCAATTTCTGGGAAACAACACAAGAGAACAGGCCTCCGGCTTCTCTTGAGCAACTGAAACTTGTGGCCAGACCAGGCCCGATTCCTCCCATAAGAACAACGGGCTGGGCCAGTTCCACAGCCCCCGCCTCCCCACCTGCTCTCTCCCAGCAGCTGATTGACTGTGCAATTCGTCCAGCGCCCACGGTTTTGGGTTCTTGACAATCGCCCCCCCCCCAACCCCCTTGGTACTTGCAAAACGAGTCACATTCCACTTGCTCGTGGCGGGCACAGAGCACTCTGCAGAAAGGTTCCCTGCCCGGACTGACCAGCAGCCCCTGCACCGCGGATGAGCACATGACTCCATACTCCGACAGCGTCACTGGGGAGGCGGCTAAGGGACGGCCTGGTGGGCAGCACCCCGCAGCCTTGATTGCCCGCCTCCTGAGCCTTCATTGGAGTGTTCATCGTAGATACAATCAGAGGGTGAGTGTTCTTGGGCGGACCCGTGCGGGTTTGCACAGGACCGGGCTGCTAGCTAGCCCTTCACCCAAAGGAGGCTGCCTGCATGGCCACAGGGGCCCAGCTGCCTGTGGTGGGGATGGCGGGGGCTCAGCTCGGATGACAGCTGGAGGGGCAGCTTGGACAATGGAGGGAACATCGCCAGCAAAGGGACACGTGTCCTCTAAGCAAGGGCAACCCGGGATCAATCATAAGAATTCGGGGTGTGCAGCAGTGTCTGCCGGCACAAGTCACTGGGCCTTTCCAGCCTCAGTTTCTCCTGCTCCAACCGCACGGTGCAGAGGGCAGTGGAGGAGCAGACACTACTGGCAAACCACACAGGGTCGCCCGGTGCAAGACAAGCTCAGTTCTGATGGCTCCTCACCAGGAGCAGTGCCCACGAGCGGCCGTGGGCCGGGAGCGCCTTACCTGTGGGCACCTGGGTGGCTCCCCGCTGCAGCAGCAGCTTCCCGCACTCCTCGTCCAGGTGTCTGTTATTCTTCAGAAGCCTGGGGAGACAGGGTGCTGGATGCCTTGGGTGGGAGGGCTGATGGGAAGGAGGGCATGGAAAGGGAGGCCACCCCGCAAGGACGCAGGGGGGTGGAGGAGATGTTCCCATCTGTGGGGCGGAGGTGTTCCCATTCCTCAGACACCAAATACTCAGGAGCCCTGATGCCCTGGCACTGATGTGCCAGCCAGGCAGGCAGGGGCAGGGAGAGGACAGGCTGCCAGAGGAAGTGCCCCCTGCAGCGGCCCAGAGGGGGAGGGCAGGGAGCCAGGAACGGGGACAGGTGAGGGGGGTGCAGGGGAAACAAAGGTGCTGAAGGAGAGAGTGAGAAGGGGAAGGTGGGGTGTGGTTGCTCAGAGCAGATAAGAGGCAGATGCAGTTGCAATGGTGTCAGGGAGCCTGAGGCACTGGTGGGCAGAGAGAGGCTGACTTGGTGTGGACTTGCCATTGAAGCTCCTTCTTCTGGCCCCGTGATTGGCTCCCTGCATGTCCTCCCACCGCCTCCCCCAACCCGCCTCCCCCATGGCACCCATGGCACCCACCTCTGCAGCATCTCCTCCGGGCTGAGGGCTCGAGAGGGCCGCGTGGCGGCCTGCTCCAGCAGCAGCGTGTGCTCTAGCCCCTTCCGCTTATAAGTCAGCAGGTTCTCCAGTTCCTAAACATTCGTGGTTCTCCTGGCAGCGCCCCCAGGCAGACCAGAGCCCGCCCTCCCCCAGCCCAGGCTCTGCCCTGAGCAGCCCTGGGGGTGCCTTCGACCCAGTGCGGGTTTGGGCAGGACCGGGCTGCTTGTTAGCCCTTCACCAGAGCAGGCGGCCTGCCTGGCCACAGGGGCCCAGCTGCCTGTGGTGGGCACGTGGGGGGCTCAGCTCGGACGACAGCCGGAGGGGCAGCTTGGACAATGGGGGAACATCTCCATCTCTGGCAAAGGCCATAAGTCAGGAACCGCCCGGCGGTGGGGATGATGTTCAACCAGAATTCACGGGTTAACCAATGCTGTCACCAAATGGTGGTGTCGGGGAGACAGGCGGGAATGGGGGCAGCTCAGGGGTTTCCAGCTTGCCCCTGAGTGCACCCCTTTCCTTCCTAGTCACCCTGGGGACGGCCTGGAGTGCAGTGGGGGTGACACTGCTGAGAGTCCGGGGAGGACAAGCGTGCTCCGGGCCCGGGCTCTGTGCTGCTCACTCGGGGGAAGCAGGTCACACAGCGGGGTGGCAGCACCCGTCGCGTGGGAGCCTCACGAGAACCAGGGATGACGCAGCGACCCTCACGGAGCACTTGCCATGCCGGGCTGGGCGTGTGGCCACAGCAAAGCCACGGTGGTTCCTCCTTACCCCGTGTGTGGTCACTTAACCACAAGAAAACTGAGGCTGACGAAGGCGTTGTGCCACAGCCCAAGAGCCGAGCCCTCAGAGCAGAGCGATGTCAGCGCTTTGGGGCGCCCCCAGGGCTCCCAGTCCTGACCTTGAATGCCCCCCCCCTCTCCTGTGTGAACTGATGCTCCAACGCTGTACGGGGCCCAACCTCTCATTTTGAATAGGAGGGAAACGGGGGCCCAGGGAGGTGAAGTGGGTGCCCAGGGTCACACAGCAGGCGTGTGGCAGGGCCAGGGCTCAGATGCAGGGACAGCACTGGTTATTGTCACTGGTGGCGCTGGGGGAGGGGTCAGCACTCTCCCCCTCAGTCCACACCCAGGGCTGCTGCTTCCTGAGTGCAGGGCACAGGGGCATTTGGCTGAGTGTGAGCACAGCGGGCTGGCCAGCTGGTGAGTCCCAGAGCTTCCTCACCCACCGCCCCTGCTCTGTCCCCTCCTTAGTTGGCTGACCGGGCATCATGTGAGATCCCAGGCCACACACAGGGCTTCCAAAACTAATAAAGGTTGCCATTTCCCTTTTCCTCCCCACCCCACGCAGTGTATCAGCATAGCTCTGTTGTGTGTGTGTGTGTGTGTGTGTGTCAGAGAGAGAGAGAGGGAAAGAGGGAGAGAGAAATTGTGAGAGAGAGGCGGACTCCTCTTGTCTACCCTCTGCCACAGCCCCTACCTCCCTGCTATCCCCCAAAGAAGACAGTTCCCCCCCCCCCCCCCCCGACAGCCCCATTCTTACATTAGAGTCCAGGAGAAAGAGGGATGAGTCCAGCAAGATCAGTTTGTCCACCATCTCGGGGAACATACAGGTGAACTACGATGCGGCCCCAAAAGGGAAGAATGAGGAGGAGAGGAATGGAAGGGGCAGGGCCTCACACTTTTCCCTGGGGCTCCCTGAAGCATCTCCAGGCTGGGCAGGTGCTGCCCGAGAGGCCGGACCAGACCATCCATCCCTCAGGCCACCTTCTCCCCTGCCCACACCCTCCGCACCCAGCACCCAGCACCCAGCTCCGAACCGGGGGGGGAGGCTCGGGCCTGGCTCCCTGTTTGCCCAGTGATTGCTGCTGGATCCACAAAGCCAGCTGGCAGAGCTCACAAAACGCTGATCCCAAACTGGTGACCCCAAGGGGCCTTCCTGTGCCAGGTAACTTCTTCCGCCTCCTGCTCTCCCACCCACTTGGGGGAGCACCCAGGGTGGCCGAGGTGGTCACCGCAGAGCCTTGTACTCACCATTCCGCCCACGGTGCCGCCTAGGAGACAAAACAGCAGGGGCTGATGCTGCCCAGCAATCCCAACCCCCAGACCTCCCTCCGACCCTCCCACCAGTGAGGAGGCTCCCTGTTCCTGTCAAACTTGGGGCTCCCTCCCTTCGGCCGGATGGCCCCTTCATCAGACCTGACCACTCGGGGCCGTATTCCCTCATCACGTTGGGGACACCTGCCCAGCCGGCAGGGCTCAGCGCTCGGGATCGACCTGTGAACCCGGAGGTCACGGTTCGATTCCCGGTCAGGGCACGCGCCTGGGTTGTGGGCTCCGTCCCCCGTGGGGGGCGCGCAGGAGTCTGCTGATAAATGATTCTCCGTCATTGACATTTCTCTCTCTCTCTGTCTCTGTCTCTCCCCCTTCCTCTCTGAAATAAATGAGGATTTATTTTAAAATTGAGAGACAACTACCTACGGGGCCATGTGTGCTCAAGGGAGTTACCTGAGCCCAAAGGCTGCAGTATTGAAAGGTCAATGTCCACTGAACTCCATGACGTTCCCAGAAGTGCAGGGCTAGGGGCCCTGAGTACCAGCCCCCCCCCCCCGCCCCCCAGCCAAACCTCAGGAGCCCAGCGGGTCCAGGCCCAGTGCACTCACCAAAACTGTGGCCCATGATGGAAAAGCGATCCCATTTCAAGGCTGAAAGCACAGAGCCAGGTCTGCAGGGGGGGCCAGCCTTCCCCACCTCCGTCCCAGCACCTGGGCGCCCCCTCAGGAGACCAGGCTAAGGGGCCCAGCTCCACTGCAGGGACAGACCCCCCCCCAGGAGGAAGTGAGCCCTCCTGCCGGCTCCCAGCTTCTGTCACCCATGGATCCGGGCAGAGCTGGGGCCTGAGGCAGGTCACCCCCAGGCCAGCCTTGCTTCTGTCTACCACAGTCCCTCCCACAGTGAGAGGGGGTGGCCCCGCTCCCCAACACACACTCTGCTCCTAACCCACCTGCCGAGACTCTCCGGATCTCGCCCACGAAGTTTTGGTAGTGATAGGGGAGACCTGGGCTGTAATGGGACGAGAGCCCGTGCCCCCCGAAATCCATGGCCACGTAGTAAAAGTCTGAGAGGAGGTGAGGGGGGAGAGGTCTGTGACTGGCTCCTGAGTACTCCCGCAAGTGCTGCCCCTCACCCTGGCCTTCCTCCCGCCCAGCCCACCTCCTGGGAGCAGAGGGATGAGCCTGTCGAAGGAGTTGGCGTTGTCCAGCCAGCCGTGCAGGCAGAGAACCGGGGAGCCCTTCTGGGAGCCCCAGGCTTTGGCGGCGATGTGGCCCCAGGGCACAGCTATTCTCAGCTCGGACAACAGACCTGAAGGAGCCATCGGCTCAGTCCGGGAACCCCACTTCTGAGGCCTCGGTCTGGGCCAAACCCCTCACCCCCATGTGTGCAGGGCATCAGGGAACCCAGGATTCCTGTGCCCCCTCTCCCCCGAGGTTACAGGGAGAGGCCCGGGGGTGGGCACCTGGAGGTGGGCGTGGGGGTCCCCAGAGGCTGGGAAGACAAACGTCACTGAGTGAGGAAAACCTTGGAAGGCCTCCACCCCAGAACTTTCTAGAATAGTCTGGGAGTTGGCTAGCTCTGGGCTCTGCCACTTGCTGCCTGTGCAACCTTGGCGCACAGTTATGGGAACCCAGCCTCGGTTTCCTTTTCTGGAATCCGGAGTAAACAGTAATAATAATAATAAAAGGCAACATTTTCTGAGTCTTTGCTGAGCTCAGGTAAGATAGTGGCCCGTCTCCCACATCTTCACAGTAAGTTGTACTTTCATCCGTTCTGCCATACAAATATAAAGGTTGGTTCCCAATATTGAGAACCATCTCTCCGCAGACCGGGAAACTGAGGCAGGGCAGGTGCAGTACATGCCCCAGGTCACGGGGAGGGGGAGCTGGAGCCAGGGCTCAGCTCAGGACCCGGCTCTCACCCCGCCCAACGCTGCTGCCCCGTGGTCGGGGCTGCCTGCTCCTCCCCCTGGAGCGGCCCGGTTCCCCGCGGCCCTTCCCAGGGGGTCGGGGTCCTGCCGCCCCTAAACTCCCGGGAGCTTAACGTGTCCACCCCGGACTCCCGAGTCCTCCCACCAACCACCCCAGCTGGCCCAGCTCGGAGTTGGAGGCGAGGGAGGATGGCGTGGCGGGCGAACCCACCCCTCCCGCTCTCTGCGGTCCTCCTTATGGGTGGGCGGGTGGCCGTGCGCGAGTGGCTCCCCCATCCCACCCGGGTCTAAGGGTCCCCGGACTTCACCCATAGTCGGTTCCTGGGTTGCGCGGTGGCAGTTCTTTGGGCCTTGAGGTCGCTCCCAGGAGCAAGGACGCCTGTTCACGGCCTTTCCGGGCTCCGGCCCCGCCCCGCCCCGCCCCGCCCCGCCCCGCCCCGCCCCGCCCCGCCCCGCCCCGATTAGGTTCCGCCTCCCGATCAGGCCCCGCCCATAGCCCCGCCCCGCTCATAGGCCCCGCCCGCAGGACAGTCCAAGACCTTGCGCTCTTCTCGGTCCCGCCCCGCCCTGGATTCTGTCCTGTCCGGACCCGCGGCCATGGAACTTTTCTGGTGCGCGGCCGAGCTCGCCCGCCTGTCGCCTCGGGGAGGCTGTGACCAGGCGGCGGGAGAGCCCGGGCTGGGTGGCCCAACGGCCCCTGAAATTCCCGGCTCCGTCCAGGCCGCGGGGCAGCAGTGGAGAAGGCTCTGCTTGGCACGTGGGTGATGGGACCCCGGGTCCTGGGCTGTGCCCACGGCCGCCCACCCCGCGGGGCGCCTGGAGCGGCAGCTGGGGAAGCAGCCGCAGGGATCTGGGCAACCCCTGGACCCCACGGCCTGCTCCTTAGGGCGGAGCGCGGGGTGACTCTTGTTTAACGTCCACCGGGGCTGCACCGCGTTCCCACCGGGGCCCGGGCCCTCGGCAGTCACGCCCGGCAAGAGCCAGCCCTGATGTTGGTTGTGGGGCTGAAGGGATGAAGGTGTGCAATGAGGGCATGGAGGACTCCCCCCATGAGGAAGGATGACAGACAATGAATGAGTTGAGCCTGAGAAGGATCCTGAGCAGCGGTTCCCAGCCTCCTATGGCCACGCCCACCGGAGCATCTCTAAAATGCTGATGCCTCCAGTGACAGAATTCTTATTATTTCAGGCTATGCACGTGGAGGAAGCCTGAAAGGCATTAACTTGGTCCAAACAGGCTTCCATAGAACATGGCATTCATGAAAGAGAAAAATAAAAGAACGAAAGGACAGTTGCCCTACCGAGGAAGAAGAAATCACTAAGAAATTGTTAAAAATAATAATATGCCCCTGGCTGGTTTGGCTCAGTGGATAGAGCGTCAGCCTGCGGACTGAAGGGTCCCAGGTTCGAGTCCAGTCAAGGGCACATGCCTGGTTGTGAGCTTGATCCCCAGTGGGGGGCGTGCAGGAGGCAGCTGATCAATGATTCTCTCTCATCATTTATATTTCTATCTCCCTCTCCCTGTCTCTGAAGTCAATAAAATATATTTAAAAATAATAATATGAATTGGTATTAAAAATAGCAAATAATGTTTCAAAACATAATAGAGCAACGGTCGCCAACGTTTCGGACCTCATGGACCACCTGTTGGTGAGTGCTGTAATAGAGAACTGAAATGCATGAATATGTCACAGTATATATTTGTATTCTGTATGTGAGGCTTCTAGAACCATGAGAAAGGCACAAAATAATTCACTGTTCATAACTCATTCTCCAGTTGCCCCCCTTAAAAACCATATTGCCCCTCAGTGGGCCTGTGCCCCACACCGGGATCTGCTGGTCTAAAGCCCCTGCCATGAAGAGATGTTTGGGCACTGAAGGCTGTGATAAAGGCGCTAAAGTGCATCCTTTGCATCTCTGACAGTGGCGAGTCTGGGAGAAATAAGCAAAAGTACTTCCTGTTCATTCACCAGTTTGCGCACTGGAAGGCCTGGAAGTGAATCCGTGTGGTCCCTCTGGCCCCAGTCCCGCAGAGCCCCTAACCACAATCCAGCAGCTGAGAGCAGGGGTGCAGGAAGCCAGTCCCAGCATGTCGTCATTGCAAGAGTTTCATCAATAAGTTGATGGAACTTGGGGACTCAAGAAGCGCTGAGCCACATTTGTTATCACCTTTGGGAGTGGCTACAGGCATTTTCCCAAACCTGAAAAGGATGATTGTTTGCTGCCAGGCCCCTCAGGGCATCTGCATCTACATGTTATTGCCTCCTGCTGGCCAAACACCTGAACAGCCATAGACTATTCCCCATTCTGTCCATGGACTCTGTAGAGGAAACCCTACCCTTTGAGTTGTATATCTCCACCTCGCCTTAGGACAAATTGGGTTAATAAAAAGCAAGGGGTTCTGAGACAAGAGAACTTGGTTTCTTCAGCCAAGCTCCTGTGCCCCCACTCCCAATGCCTTTCAAAATTATGTTTGTCTATGTCTGCTTTATTAATTTACGTGCAGCCCCTTCTCCAGATTGCTATCCCTTCCAGATGCCGGATCAAGAGCACGGTGCTAAGTGGCCTGCGATGTCAGGCATTACTGGGGAGAGAGCTGTGCGGTGAGTGCTTCCTGGGGCTGGGGCAGGGCGGGATCCGGACACAGGAGAGGGGCTGGGAGGTGGTGCCAGGGGAGCCAGAGTGTAGGGAAGGGGCTGCATGAGGGGCTGTGGAGTTTGGACTTTATTTGGAGGGGAAGATCTGGGAGACTTGGCAATGCCATTTATTTGGGGAGTTCATGCACAATGCTGTCCATTAGTTCCAGATATGTTTGAGTATCACAGGCCCTGGGGTGACAGAAGCAATGGGGTGACCCCTGTGAAAATGCTCTCTCTTCTGCTGCCCTGGGGGTTCGACTGCCCCATCTTCAGGGGTCACATTATACGTGGCAGGAGGCTCCAGCATGACCTCTGGGTGGGGCTCTGGGCCAGGCTGGGAGGCAGGCCAAGGGGGGGCAGGTAGCACTATTTTTTTTTTTTTTAGCAGAGCACAGTATTTTTATTAAAGTGATAGTGTGCACTTAAGAAGTGACAGCAGCCCCAGCTGGTTTAACTCAGTGGATAGACCCTGCGGACTGAAAGGTCTTGGGTTCGATTCCGGTCAAGGGCACATGTCAGAGTTGCAGGCCTGATTCCCAGTAGGGGGCGTGCAGTAGTCAGCTTATCAATGATTCTCTCATCGTTGATGTTTTTCTCTCTCTCCCTCTCCAAAATCTATAAAAATATATCAATTAAGAAGAGAGGAAGAGCCCAGACCGGTTTGGCTCAGTGGATAGAGCGTCGGCCTGCGGACTGAAGGGTCCCGGGTTCGATTCCGGCAAGGGCATGTACCTTGGCTGCGGGCACATCCCCAGTAGGGGGCGTGCAAGAGGCAGCTGATCGATGTTTCTCTCTCATCGATGTTTCTGACTTTCTATCTCTCTCCTTCCGCTCTGTAAAAAATCAATAAAATATATTAAAAAAAAAAAAAAAAGAAGTGAGGACGAGCGAGCCTAAATGAGATGTGCAGGTGCAGTCCACAGGAAGAATTTTATTAAATGTGGTCAAGTGTGGGCATAGGCTGGTCCTCGGGTCTCTGCCAGTGTGGCTGGCTTTTGAGCTTCCCCTCCAGGTGGCGATGTGGTTTGGGTCCTCTCGGTGACAGAACATTGGGCCGGGGAAGTGGGGAGACAGGTGGCCAGGGAAGTTCAGATCTGTGATTTTCCAGTCAAGATGGAAAAGGGGAGGGCTGGAGCTTGAGGCTTTTGGTCCCCATTTTCGCTTTCCTGCCTCGGAAACCCTCCCTGAGAGATTTCAATTCCATAATCAGATGGGAAGATGTAGTTGCTTCAGGCTGAGATTAGGTGCAGACCCTGCCTAAACTGGAATCCAAAAGCTCTTCCTGCCCTAGCTGGTTTGGCTCGGTGGATGGAGCGTCAGCCTGCGAACTGAAAGGTCCTGTGTTTGATTCCGGTCCAGGGGTACATGCCCGGGTTGCAGGCTCGGTCCCCAGGGTGGGGCATGCAGGAGGCAGCCAATCAATGGTTCTCTCTCATCATTGATGTTTCTATCTCCCTCTCCCTCTCCCTTCCTCTCTGAAATCAATAAAAGAAATTAAAAAAAAAAAAGCTCTTCCTGCCTGGTCTAAAGGCCTGAGCTCTATATCCCCCACATGTGGAGGGATGGGCTGGAATATTTGGATTATCATCGTCTTTACAGGAAACTGTTCGTAACCTGAAGAGAGAAACTTAACAAGAAGATTAAAAAGT
>CM050513.1:116147307-116204807 GCA_027563665.1 Antrozous pallidus | reverse complement strand
GCTGCCGCTGGTTTGGATGGAGGAGGAGGGACAGGAACCCCGACCCCCTCTCCTGTGTGAGAAAACGGGGAGAAACGCACAGACACTTCGGTGGAGATTTCCAAACGATTTTGGTTCAAGGACCGCTTCAGGGTGAACGTTCTGAAGACCCTCTCCTTTTCCTCCCGGCAGAGTCTCGAGGCGCTTCCTGGTCCGTGGGGTCGGATGATAACGCATCTAGAAAACTCTAAGAAGCTGCTTCCTGAACGTCTGTCTGTCTAGAGGTGCGGCCCCGGCCCGGCCCCGGTTTGCCTTCTCCGCTCACCCCAGTTTGCATGTTCTGTTTGTCTGGCTGTTGTGCCGTCAGGCTGTCAGCACCACTGACCTGGCCCCTTCGACTGTCCCGGCCACTTGTCCTCTCTGCCTCGCGTCCCCATCTCTGACCGCGCCTGCGCAGAGCTGGCGCTCAGCAAGGGGGCGTTGGAGGCCGGAGCCCCCAGCAGCTATGAGCGCACCCCCATTTGGTCCTCTGGCACCTCTGCCCCCGGGGCCTCTGCGCCATCTCCCCCAGCGCCCACAGGAGCGGGTCAGTGTTCTCCAGCCATACGGAGGCCCCACGGTGCTGGTGTCTCACCTGGACCGGCATTCAGCGCATGTATCTTTTTAAAAACATATATTTTATTGATTTTTCACAGAGAGGAAGGGAGAGGGATAGAAAGTCAGAAACATCGATGAGAGAGAAACATCGCTCAGCTGCCTCCTGCACGCCCCCTACTGGGGATGTGCCCGCAACCAAGGTACATGCCCTTGACAGGAATCGAACCCGGGACCCTTCAGTCCGAGGGCTGACATTCTATCCACTGAGCCAAACCAGTTTCAGCTAGTGCATATATCTTTTGACCAGCCACCAAGTCCTCCCCAAGAATGTTCTGGAATCAGGAGTGCAATGAGAAGTGGCAGGGTCAGACCCGACCCTGGCTGGGCCTCGGTGGGCCACTGTGGACCCGGCCCCGTGTCCTCCTTTACGGAGGGGCTGGGCATTCCTTCCTCCTTCGGGATTGTCAGGTGTGTGAAGACTGACAGAACAGGGCTCCTGAGCGCTTGCTGAGTCCGGCTGGGCGCGTGTGCGGAGTCACGGAGTCACCGAGAGAATGCCGGGAGGAGGCTGGGCTCGGTGCCTGGCACAAAATAAATGGTAGATGAAAATGGCTTTAAGAATGTTTTTCAATATATTTTTGATTTCAGAGAGGAAGAGGGAGGAAGAGAGAGAAACATCAGTGATGAGAGAACCATTGATGGGCTGCCTCCTGCGCGCCCCGCCCTGGCGGTCAGGCCGCAGCCCCGGCCTGAGCCCTGAGCCTGGATTCGGACGGCGATGCTCAGCCCCGAGCCAACCAGCCAGGCTGTTTCCTACTTCTCAAACACAAACCAGGGCTGAGACCCGTTCGGCTCAGCGGACAGAGCGTCGGCCTGCGCACTGGAGGGTCCCGGGTTCGATTCCGGTCAAGGGCATGTACCGCGGTTGCAGGCACATCCCCAGTAGGGGGTGTGTAAGAGGCAGCTGATCGATGTTTCTCTCTCATCGATGTTTCTAACTATCAATCCTCTCCCTTCCTCTCTGTGAAAAAATCAATGAAATATATTTTTAAAAAAAACCCACACAAACCAGGACAGGATGAAGGGAAAGAGCCCCTGGGTTCCAGCTCATCCCGAATGTGTCCGCGAGAGCTTGCTTTTCTGTGAAGCCCTCATGAATGCATTCATGGACTTCTCCCCCCGAATGGCATTAACATTTCTGTGTGAACCAGACATTAATTTTTTAATTTCGCCTTTTCTCTCCTTCGGCAGCAGTTTCTGGCGGCTTTGATCATGTCTGCCAGCTGCCTTGGTAGCTCTGGCCGGGCCCTCTCCCCTGAGTCCCCCCCCCCCCCCCCGGCTTGCACATTTATCTCGCTGTCCCCTCCACACGTCCCGTCATGCCCGCAGGCCTGCCGCCTCTCAGGGACCACCCTCCCTCCCCCACCACTCAGGCCCAAACCCTCACACGCATCCGTCTCCTCTCTTGCCCCAGCGACAGTCTGTCTGGAGATGCCATTGGCTCCGCATTAAAATAAATGCAGACTCCAACCACTTCTCTCCACTCCTCTTGCTGCCAGCCAGCCGGAGCCGCCCGAATCTCTCCCCTGGAATCCGCCATCATGCCGCCACCCGTCATCAGTTCTGTTCTATTGAGTGATTGGTTGGTTGATTTGACAGAAACGTCGATTGGTTTTTCCACTGACGCTATTCATACATTCACTGGTTGCTTCTGATTCTCGCTGCTCTGAGCTGTCTGCTGACCCTGACCTACTCTTTGCCTCTAGCCGCTTCGGCCTTTTAATTATTATTATTTTTATAATCCTCACCTGAGGATATTTTCCCCATTGCTTTTTAGAGCGAGTAGGAAGGAGAGGGGAGGGAGAGAGAGAAACCTTGATATGAGAGACACACGGATTGGTTGCCTCACACAGCAGCCCGGACTGGGGGCTGGGAACGTGCCCTTTCCCGGGAATTGAACCTGCGACCCTTGTGTGTGACAGCCGCCACACAGCCATTGAGTGACACTGGCCAGGGCCACATCGGCCTTTTGTTTTTAAAAATTGATTTCAGAGAGGAAGGGAGAGAAAAAGAGAGGCAGACACATCAATGATGAGAGAGAATCAGTGACCAGCTGCCTCCTGCACGCCCCACACTGGGGATGGAGCCCACAAGCCGGGCCTGTGCCCCGACCGGGAATCGAACCGTGACCTGCTGGTTCATAGGTTGGTGCTCAACCACTGAGCCCCCCGGGCCAGGGTCCCACCCGTCTTCAGAGCGCACCCAGCATGTGCTGTCCTGTGCCCTTACACAGCCGCCCCTTGAACTGAGACTCTTGTCCCTCCCAGCTGCCCACGTGACCAGCTCCCCCCCTCCGCCAGGTCTGTTTCTAAATGCCCCCTCCTCACCAGGCCTGGCCTGGCCCCTGACTTAAATCCTCTCTGCATAGGCGTGCAGACCCCCCTTGTGTGTCACCGAAAGCCAAGATTGCTTTCCTCCTTCTCTGTCCTTTGTCTCCCTCTGCTGGACCGGAAGCTCAGCAGGGCAGGGGCTGCTGGATTTGGGGTTCGTTCCCCGTTTCCCACCCACCGGACCCCTGGCAGGCCCGTCACGCACCGAGTGAGCAAATGAATGAAGGCTCGCAGCCCATCCTCCCGGGCGCTGCCAGCCTGCCACCAGCGCCAGCTTCTTCCTGGATCAAGCCCGGGTTTCTCAGAATTATTCTCGGAATGCTTCTGTGTGGG
Organism: Antrozous pallidus; assembly: GCA_027563665.1. Taxonomy (NCBI): domain Eukaryota; kingdom Metazoa; phylum Chordata; class Mammalia; order Chiroptera; family Vespertilionidae; genus Antrozous; species Antrozous pallidus. The sequence continues at coordinate 116,201,508 of CM050513.1, read as the reverse complement.
GAGGACGTAGGGACTTTGGTCTTGAAGAAAATGTGCTTTACTGTTCTAAACATTTTGGTTATTGGAATGAACGATCATCCCGAGAGGCTGCACAGGTGGCACGCCTCCAGGGTCGGGGCAGGGGAGCGGGCACATTTCTGATCGGGGTCCCGCGCGCTCCAGCCCGTCCACGCACGGACCGTGCTGAGTTGCGTGAGCCGCGCCCGTGTGCGTGTTTGTGGAGACCGTTCCGGGGCCCTCACTGGAATCTCGCGGGACCGGTGACCCACAAAAGGTTAGGCACCCCGGCTCAGGGCAGCCCCCGGTTCTGCGGAGTGCTGCCGCCCGCCATGGCGCGCCCCGCGAGAGGCACTGTGGGCCCCTCTGCCCCGGTTCCCCACTCTGAAACGGTGCAGGACGGGGTGCAGGACGGGGTGCAGGAGCTGGAGGGCCCACTTTGAAGCCTGGTCCGTCGCGTGTCTGCTGCGTGACTCTGGACCAATCACCTCACCTCTCTGAGCCTGTTCCTGCCTCACAGCCTGAGCAGGAGCTGTGCTGCCCCCCGACGCCCCACACCGGATCCAGCCCACAGCCCGGCGTGTGCCCTGACCGGAAATGGGGTCACGACCTCCTGGTTCAGAGGTCGACGCTCAACCACTGAGCCACGCCGGTCAGGCCATGTGACATTTTAGACGGAAGGCTGAAACCATCTGTTCGGTCCTGGTCCCCACTGCTGTCCCCACAGAGTCCCCTCGGCTCCCCTTTGAGCGTAAGTCCGTCCTTTCTTCCTCCGCAGCTGTTGAAGGGCAGGATGGGCATCTGTGACTCATGCCTGCTGGATCAGACTGCAGACCAGGAAGAGTGGCAGATCAACTTTTTAAAAAATATATATATATTTGATTGATTTTTTTATAGAAAGGAAGGGAGAGGGATAGAAAGTTAGAAACAGCCCAAACCAGTTTGGCTCTATGGATAGAGCGCCAGCCTGGGGAATGAAGGATCCCGGGTTCGATTCCGGTCAAGGGCATGCATCTTGGTAGCAGGCACATCCCCAGTAGGGGGTGTCCAGGAGGCAGCTAGCTGAATCGATGTTTCTCTCTCATCGATGTTTCTAGCTCTCTATCCCTCTCCCTTCCTCTCTGTAAATAAAATATATTAAAAAAAAAAAAGTTAGAAACATCGGTCAGCTGCCTCATGCACCCCCACCCCCAATTGGGGATGTGCCTCCTCCAAGGTCCATGTCCTTGACCGGAATGGAACCGGGGCCTTTCAGTCCGCAGGCCGACGCTCCATCCATTGAGCCAGACTGGTCCGGCGCAGATCAGCTTTGATTTAGGCGTTTGCCTAGTGCAGACAGCTCCCCCTCAGCTGGCGCGGACGGCGGCGTTGTCTTTGGGGCCAGGGCCGGCTCTGGGCGGTGTCACCGCAGACCGGCGGGGGCAGAGCAGCCGGAGGGCGGGTTTCGGCCCCGCCCCGCCCCGCCCCGCTGTGCGTTGCTGCGCGTGACCGCTGCAGGTCGAGCCCATTCACTGTCACTGCAAGCGAGCGGTCAGATCAGGGGTCAGCAAACTGCGGCTCTCCAGCCACACTCTTTGGCTCCTGGAGTGTGGCTCTTCCACAAAACACCACGGCCTGGGCGAGTCTGTGTTGAAGAAGTGGCGTTGGGAGTTTAAAAATTCGGCTCTCCGGAGAAATCTCGGTCGTTTCCTGTTGGTGTTTGGCTCTGTCGCCCATCGTCTGCCGGCGGCCGGGCGGCCTCCCTGGCCGTCTCTGTGACCGTGGGCGAGGGTCGCTCCCTGTCCGCCCCCCGAGGAGGACGAGTAGGAAGACAGCGCTGGTCACTGCGGGCCTGGGCTCGGTGCACCGGCTGCGGGGGTCGTGGCTGGGACGGTGGGGGCTGAGGGCCCAGAAGACCCAAAGCGTAGGGCCCCCTCCGCCCCTGAGCTCCCAGGCAAAGCTGGCTGTGCTTGAAGGGGCGCAACCTAACTTAACCCCAGTCAGTCCCTCCCCTCCCGTCCCGTCCGTCCGTCCACCCCGGGAGGCGTTAACCCACATCCCACCCGCTGGCGTGGTTGAGCCTCAATCTATGAACCAGGAGGTCGATTCCCGGTCGGGGCGCATGCCCGGGGCGCGGGCTCGATCCCCAGTGGGGGGCGTGCAGGAGGCAGCCGGTCAATGCTTCTCTCTCGTCACTGATGTTTCTCTCTCTCCCTCTCCCTTCCTCTCTGAAATCAACAAAAATATAAAAATAATAATACCCGCAACCCTTGGGCGGTGGCCCCGGTGGCATGAGGTAGTGGTATCTTTTCTAGGACCTGAGCTAACGGGGCATCACACGGGGCCCGCTGGTGGTCCCCCGAGACGTGGGTGCCGGCCTCGCCAGGCAGGCGGAGATGGAGGGAGGCGGGGCAGGCTCCCAGGCTCCCTTTACCGTGTGCTTGCTGTGGCCTTGAACTTCCGGGTCCCACCTGCCTCCTTTCCCAGCGGAGCTGCCCGTGGCCCTGGGGCCTGAGGCCACCTGCTAACAGGACACAGCGGAGGCAACGGACGGGTGGATGGAGAGCCATCGGCAGCCATTCGGCCCCCCCCCCCCCCCCGGCCCCGGCCCCTGTGCGTGACGGCTGCGGCCAGACCGACTCGCAGAGGGAGCGTGTGTGAATGCTAATTAGCTGGTATCGAGATCAAACTCGGATTCTACCCAGATTTCCGAAGATAAGCGCTTTCCAGAGAGAATTGGGCCTGGAAGGGGCGTCTGAGGATTTAAACTGCACTCGGTCGGTGGGAATGGCGGTGGAAAGACTCATCGATTAAGAAAGACTTGGAGCTGAATCAAAGCTGGGGCAAGGGCGAAGGGTGAAGTGAATCTGCAGACCCCGTGTGTCTGCGAAGGGGGCCCTGGGGGGGCGGGTGCAGCTCACGGAGAGGGGGCGGGGGCGAGTGGTCCGAGAGCCTTGGGGAGGGAGGGCTGTAGGGAACTGGAGGTGTCCCAGGCTGAACACTCCCCCCGCCACATGGTCAGGTCTGCCTGGAACCTGTGGATGGGACCTTGTTTGAAAATAGGTCTCAGGTGTAATCAAGTTAAGGTGGGGTTCTCCCGGGTTGGGGTGAGTCCTAATCCAATGCCTGGTGTGTCCTTATCAGAAGAGGGGAATTTGGACAGAGACACAGACACAGAGGGAAGGTGACCGGGCGAAGGCAGCGCCGTGAGGAGCAATGTTGCCACAGCCTGGGAACGGTGAGGATTGCTGGAGTCCGTCACTTCAGGCTGCCATGATAAAATGCCAGGCACTGGGCTCTGGAACAGACATTTCTCTCTGCACTATCTGAGTTTCCCTCCCTCTAGCCTCCCCTGGGACCACGTCCCCCTCGCTCACATACTGCGTCCACTGGTCTGCCTTCTGCTTCCCTGCCCCAGGGCCTTTGCACACGCTGCTCCCTCTGCCCGAAAAGCTCTTCGGGCTCTTCACACGGTGGCTCCTTCCCGTCCTGCAGATGTTGCCTGCCATGCCAGCTCTTCCTCTCCAAAGCGGCATCCCGCTGTGGTAGGCGCAGGGACGCCCCCTGGGGAGTGTCCGCATCCCAGGCCCGGGCCCCGGAATGGGTTATGTTGCAGGCCCGGGCCTTCAGGTTGCGATGGAACGAACGTGCTAATCGTTACAATGACGACTGTGCCCTGGATTACCGGTGGCCCCGAGTCATAAAGGTCGTAAGAGGGGATGACGGAGGCGGGGAATGCAGAACGGGAGGGTTAGGCTGTGAGAAGGACATGGCTGACCGTGGCGGAGACGGGGGGCAGGGGCAGGCGCCGGGGCGACCTCCAGCAGCTGGGAGGTAAGGACCCCAGTCTCCCCTGGAGCCTCGGGAAGGGCCGCAGCTCTGCCAGCACCCTGGTGTTAGCCCAGGAAGGCCCGTTTTGGACTTCTAACCCCCAGGACTGACAGATAACAAATCTGTACTGTTGGTGTTTTTTAAAATATATTTTATTGATTATTTTTACAGAGAGGAATAGAGAATTAGAAACATCGATGAGAGAGAAACACCGATCAGCTGCCTCTTGCACACCCCCCACTGGGGATGTGCCCACAACCAAGGTACATGCCCTTGACCCGAATCGAACCTGGGACCTTTCAGTCCACAGGCCGACGCTCTATCCACTGAGCCACACCGATCAGGGCCAAATCTGTACACTAGTGCTTTGTCACTGAAACGACAGGAAATTAATTCGGATCTTAACTTCAGTGCCAACCCCTCCCAGAAGCCTCTCTGACCCCCCCCCCCCCATCCGGGGCTAAGCGTGTTGGGCCCCAGGGACACAGAGTGGGCAGACATTCCCAGTCCCTGTCCTCACCGAGCCTCCTGGGGCAGCGGTGGGGGCTCCACCAACAATGAGAAACAGCAGGAGTGGCGGGTGAGGGCGGCTGGGGCCAGGGGGCCGAGCCGGGGGAGTGGCCCTGTGTGTGGGGGGGCGTCACTGAGGGTGACAGGCGGGCAGAGACCGTGGCGGGTGAGAGAGCCGGCAGCTCCGGGGAGGGAGCCGGCGGCGGCGAGAAGACATAAGAGCAGGTGCAGAGGCCAGAGCCGCGTCTCATCCATCATCCAGCCCAGGGCCCTCCGGGGGGAGCGGCCAATTAATAACCGCGCCGGCCACGGGTCGCCGTCGGCGGCAGGGCAGGGCCCCGCAGCGGGGACGGTGGCTGATGGCGCAGGGGGTGACGGGGGCGGGGGGGGGGGGGAGCGCTGGGGAGGAGGGCACCTCCGTGAGACCCCTGCTCCGCAGGCCGGCTCTCTACCCACTGAGCCAAACCGGCCACGTGCATTTCTCTGAATTGTACGGACAAGCTCCTTTCGCCCCCTTTTTATTTATTTTTTAATCCTCACCCAAGGATATTTTTCCCCTTGACTTTTCGAGAGAGTGCAGGCCCGGGAGGCGGGGGGGGTTTTTTGGGGGGGGACAGAGAGACACATTGATGTGAGGGAGACACGGTGATTGTTTGCTTCCCCCGCACACCCTGACTGGGGCCAGGAGTCAGTCTGAGACCCTGTGCGCGCACGCGGGCCAGCGCTCTAACCACTGGGCAGCACCGGCCAGGGCCTCTCTTCCTGTTCCGTCCCCCGTGGAACTCACGCAGGGGCCGCCTGGGGAGGCTGCGAGCGGGCAGGGGCGGTGAGGCCGAGCTTCGCTGCCGTCTGAGGAGACACGGGGGCCGCTCGCCGGCCGGGGCGGGGCGGGGGCGTCCACGGGGGTCAGGCGAGAGCCGCGTCCCTGTGGGCGGCCGTGCGCGAGGCCCTGAGCGGTTTGAGACCTGACGGCGGGGGCGGCTCGTTTCCACGCGCACGGTCCGCTTTGAACCCGCCGAGCGGACGGGAGGACGGCGTGGGGGGCCGGTTCTCCGATCCCCCGAGACCCGGGTGCTGCGGCAGCGCCAGGCCGGAGGGCGAACAGGCCTCTGACCCACGCCCTGCCCCGCGGTGAGCGGGGGGCAGCCCGCTGTCCTCAGACTTCTGGGGGACACGTTCCTGTCCCTGGCGCCAGCCCGGAGCTGACCCGAGTCTGCGCGGAGCCCCGAGGACCAGATCCCATTCCTGACCTACAGCGCCCCTCTTTCTTGTCTCCCCGTCCCCCCCCCCGCCCCCCGCAACGTAGGGCCAACCAGAGGAAGCCAAGTCGGTCCCTAGCCAACCACAGGTGACCGGCTTTCCCTGAGCCCGCCTCCAGCCCGTCAGGCACACCTACCCTTCCCTCCCCCTCTGCCTGCCGCGAGGCCTCCCCCAGACCCGGGCACCGGCCCCCTCCTCTCTGTAGCAGGTTCCGGACAGAGGTCTGTCCCCACCAAGCCCACTGCCAGGCACGGCTCAGGGAGACAGCCCCGCCCCCCCCCCCCCCCCCCCCCCCCCCCCCCGCGGCTGAGGGGAGCAGGGCCGGGCTGGGGCAGGCGGCTGGGAACCATCTGGGCCCAGGAGGCAGTGGGAGATGGGACTGCCTGTAGGTTGGGGTGCCAAGCCCCCAGATGTCCATTCTCCCGCCAGACTCACAAAGCACACGCGGAAAGGGGACTTTGTTAAGGATTTCAAGACAGTGACCCGAGAGCATGAAACCCACGGCCCTGCCAGTGCCCGGCTGCAGACCTCCGGGCTGGGCTCCCCTGTCACCCCGGCCCCTGTCACCCGGCCCCTGTCTCCCCCGCCCCTGTTTCCCCGGCCTCTGTCACCCCGGCCCCTGTCTCCCCCGCCCCTGTCTCCCCCGCCCCTGTCTCCCCGGCCCCTGTCTCCCCGGCCCCTGTCTCCTCTCCCCTGTCTCCCCGGCCCCTGTCTCCCCGGCCCCTGTCTCCCCCGCCCCTGTCTCCCCGGCCCCTGTCTCCCCGGCCCCTGTCTCCTCTCCCCTGTCTCCCCGGCCCCTGTCTCCCCGGCCCCTGTCTCTCCTCCCCTGAACCCCAGTCCCTGTCTCCCCGGGCCCTGTCTCCCCGGCCCCTGTCTCCTCAGCCCCCGTCTCCCCAGCACTGCGCAGCCTCCATCCTCTGTCAAATCTGCAGGCGGGAGCAGGGGCCCCAAACAACTGAAAATGGTCTGTAACTGGTTGCGTCTTGCTCACAAGTCCCCACTCCTGCTAAGGACACAAAAAAAGAAAAAAATTAAAACGAACTTGCTAATCAAAGCCAACGCAGTCTCTTGGGCTCCAGCTCTCCTTCCTCGTTAACTCAGGGGCACCGGGGCCCAGCCAGGCACCGGCCGGCTCGGGTGCCCTGCGGCGTCCTCTGCGTCCTGCCTCCAAGACGGGTGGCAGGTGGTTCGAGTTGCCAGTCCTGGTGCCCGCCGCGCGCCGGCGTCCGGCCTGGGCAGCCCCGGGTCCTGGTGCCAGGCTCACTTGGCTCTTCCCACGGCTGCTCTGTCCCCCGGGGAGGAAGCAGGGCCTGTGTCTCCCTGTACTTGATGGGAACGTCCCCAAGTCACATCCTCTGACCTTGAACCCTGCTTCTGATCCAAGTCCGCCAGACTCGATTATCATTTCTCAGGGGGGAGCCTTTGAAGCTCAGCAAGAACCAAGCCCCTTTCAAGACTCGTGTCTGCTGTGCCTTTGCTCGGTCTCGACTGGGAGGTAAGCGGGCCTTTTTCCTCTGGTTACAGTCCTGTATGAAAACCCAGTCTTCCCCGAGGCAAACGGAAGTCTGAGTGGCTAAAGGAAGGGAAAATTATTAATGCATTAAAAATGTATTCCTCTTTTACTCTAACCTAGCACGTGCCGCACATGCATTAAGATCGTCTACTTATCTGTCCTCGCAAATAGAGTGCAGTTACTTAAAGACAGGAACAGATATCCTTCTTTTCGATTTGAAGTACCTAAATACGGTGCCTGGACTTTATAGGACATCAGAAGCAGATGGGTGGGTGTTGGGTGGGTGGATGGGTGGGCGGGTGGGTGGGTGGATGGGTGGGCAGATGGGTGGTGGACAGGTGGGTGTGTGGGTGGACAGCTGGGTGGGTGGGTGGACAGGTGGGTGTGTGGGTGGACAGCTGGGTGGGTAGGTGGATGGGTGGATAGATAAATTCGTGGCTGGATGGAAGGATCTGGATACAGGTGGATGGGTAGATATGTGGATAAATGGATAGATTAAAAAATCTTCAAAATGCATACCTCGCAAACTTCTACTTATATCTTTTTGGCCAAAACTGTGCCACCCTGAGATGCAGGGGGAGCTGGGAATGTCGCATTGCAGTTCTGGTCCTTTAAATGGGGCATCTGTTAACAAAGCGATGGCTCCGCTGGCCAGGAAGAAGGGCAGCGTGGGTAAAGGGGTGCCCGGCAGTCAGTCAGAGGGGGTGCCTTTAGCAGAACTTTGCAGGAGGCATGAGAGGGCGGGGCCTTTTGAGCTGAAGAAACAGCCTGACAAGGGAGAGCCTGTTTCTGCCACCCCCTCCCCCTACCTTCCCCCCTCCCCCTCCCCCCTCCCGTCACCCTCCCCCCATCACCCTCCCCCTCCCCTCCCCTCTCCCCTCCCTCCCCTCCCCCTCCCATCACCCTCCCCCCTCCCCCCTCCTGTCACCCTCCACCCCTCCTGTCACCCTCCCCTCTCCCTCCCCTTCCATCACCCTCCCCCTCCCATCACCCTCCCCCCTCCTGTCACCCTCCACCCCTTCTGTCCCCCTCCCCTCCCCTCCCCTCTTCCCTCCCCTCCCCCTTCCCCTCCCATCACCCTCCCCCCTCCCATCACCCTCCCCCCTCCCGTCACCCTCCCCCCTCCCATCACCCTCCCCCCTCCCATCACCCTCCCCCCTCCTGTCACCCTCCACCCCTCCTGTCGCCCTCCACCCCTCCTGTCCCCCTCCCCTCCCCTCCCCTCTTCCCTCCCCTCCCCCTTCCCCTCCCATCACCCTCCCCCCTCCAATCACCCTCCCCCCCTCCCGTCACCCTCCCCCCCCTCCCATCACCCTCCCCCCTCCCATCACCCTCCCCCCTCCTGTCACCCTCCACCCCTCCCATCACCCTCCCCCCTCCCGTCACCCTCCCCCCCTCCCATCACCCTCCCCCCTCCCATCACCCTCCCCCCTCCTCTCACCCTCCCCTCCCTTCTGTCGCCCTCCCCTCCCCTCCCCTCTTCCCTCCCCTCCCCCTTCCCCTCCCATCACCCTCCCCCCTCCCATCACCCTCCCCCCCTCCTGTCACCCTCCCCCCTCCCTTCCCCTCCACAGGAGTCTCCCCGGAAGCCGCTGTGTACCTAATCCCATCCTGGCACGTGTTTCCTGCATGATACAAACGAGCACAAACTAGTGCATTTGCCGACTTCCTGCAATTCTGACAATTCCCGACATGCTGCTGCTGCGTAACCGTCAGGCTCTGGCCCGGCCCGTGTGGCTCAGTGGTGGAGCACTGACCTTTGAACCAGGAGGTCACAGTTCCATTCCCAGTCGGGGCACAGGCCCGGGCTTCGGGCTCCATCCCCAGTGTGGGGCCGGGCAGGAGGCCGCTGGTCACTGATTCTCTCTCATCATTGATGTTTCTCTTCCCTCTCTCTTTACCTCTCTAAAATCAATAAAAATATATTTAAAAGAAAAAAGTAAAAAACGTTCAGGCTCTTATTATCTTCTTGATGTTCCTATTATTGTATGAACCATCTTCTTTCTTTTTTTTATAATATATTTTATTGTTTTTTTTACAGAGAGGAAGGGAGAGGGATAGAGAGTTAGAAACATTGGTGGGAGAGAGACATCGATCAGCTGCCTCCTGTACACCCCTCACTGGGGATGTGCCCGCACCAAGGTACATGCCCTTGACCGGAACCGAACCCGGGACCCTTCAGTCCGCAGGCCGACGCTCTATCCACTGAGCCACACCGGTTCTGACAATCTTATTTACCGGTATTTCTACTGGTACACTGTATTAAAAGTTTCTGCATTCCTGAACAACATGTAGTGTAGTTTTATTTAACTTTAAACGTTATTTTGAAGTATTGCTCTGCAATCGGTGTTTGTTTTTGAGATTTGTTCATGTAGATGCGCAGTTACTGTTGGTTTTTGTAGTAGTCTGTCCTACGAATAAAATGCAATCTCTTTATCTTCCCTGCCTCCCAGTGGCGTGTTTCCATCTTTTCCCTGTTACCCAGCATGCTCCGGTGAGCCTTCTTGCACGCAGCTGCCAAGCTCAGACCTGAAAACTTCCTTGGCCTATGTGCCCAGAAGTCAGACTTGTGGTCACAGCGTGTCACGAGGTGACGTCACACCGCACTCTCCTGCGGTCGCCTACCCTCCGTGTCTCTTCATCTCTCTTGAAGATTCTCTTATATTTATCACTCTGCTTTGCATTCTGGGTATTTTTTTTAATCTTCCAGTTCATCAATTCTCTCTTTATCTGTGTTCGATCTGCCATTAAACTTGTCCTGAGTTTTTTTAAAAATATATTTTATTGATTTATTACAGAGAGGAAGGGAGAGGGATAGAAAGTCAGAAACATCGATGAGAGAGAAACATCGATCAGCGGCCTCTTGCACACCCCCCACTGGGGATGTGCCCGCAGCCAAGGCACATGCCTTGACCGGAATCGAACCTGGGACCTTTCAGTCCGCAGGCTGACGCTCTATCCACTGAGCCAAACCGGTTTCGGCTGTCCTGAGTTTTAAGTTATAATATTTATACTGTTCATTTCTAGAAGTTCTATTTGGAGCTTTTTATTCTGTTTATTTTTTAAATTTTTATCATGGAAATTTCTCAAACGCATGGAAAGTTAGAGACGAGAGAGTCAGAAACCCTTGTACTTGTTATCACTCAGCTTTAACAAGGATCAGCCTCAGCCAGTCTTGTTCTATGCATACTCCTTCCCAAGCTTCCCATCCTGAGATTGTTTTTCTTTCTTTTTTCCTCGTTTATTTCTGGAGAGATTGTTTTTTGAGGTGGGTCTCAGGTACCATAGCATTTCACTGTAAATATTGTTCGCACCTGCCTTTTCTTGTTTTTATCACGTACTGTTCTTTTTTGAGAATTGCATCTTTCATTTCAGGCTTTAATGGTTACGATCATTGTTCTTCAGAGTCTTGGGGCTCTGACCTCCTGTCTGTGGCATTGCCTGTGTGTTCGGGGTGGCCGCTTGGTCCTGGCAGGAAGCTGGGGTGGTGGGAGCGCTGTCCCCCTGCACCGAGGCTGCAGCTTCCATGTCTGGTCAGGCGCGTACAGGAAGCAGCCAGTGAGGGTACAAATAAGTGAAACAACAAATGGATGTTTCTCTCTCCCTCCCTAAATCAATGAATAATGATAATTTTTAAAAATGACCCGGCTGGTGAAACTGGTTTGATTCAGTGGATAGAGCGTCGGCCTGCGGACTGAAGGGTCCTGGGTTCGATTCCGGTCAAGGGCATGTACCGTGGTTGCGGGCACATCCCCAGCAGGGGGTGTGCAGGAGGCAGCTGATCGGTGTTTCTCTCTCATCGATGTTTCTAACTCTCTATCCCTCTCCCTTCCTCTCTGTGAAAAATCAATACTATACACACACACACACACACACACACACACACACACACAGACACAGACACACACATACATACACACAAACACGACCTCTTTCTTCACATCTACTGGAATTTGGTATTGTGAGCTCGTCTTTGGATGAGCTTGGTTTTTCTTTGGAATTTTCTGCTCCCTGAATGTGAAGTGTCCCTCTAAAGCCATTTTGCATCTGCTTTTACCAGGTGGTTTCTGTTATCGCCGGCCCGGGACCAATATGTTTCTCTTGACGCGAGGCTCCCAGACCACGCATGCAATCCAAATGTGGAGCTCGCGGTGCAGACAGGCAGTTTGCATTGCTCAGAGGATCCTTCTTAAGCCCCCGCTGCTCTGGCCTGTGCTGACAGACAAGCTTCCGTGTCATCCCCCGAGCCAGGGGACAGGTGTCCTCGCCGGCCCCTGCGCCTGCAGACCAGCCCTTAGGGGGGCCTGGCTTTGCCTTTGCAGGGAGTCACAGTGTCAACTCCCCACCTCCGCTCTCCCCCTCGGTGGCTGAAGATCTTATCTCCCATCTCCACATCTCCTCTCAACGGAGGCCAAAGCCAAGGTCGCTGATATCCTCCCACCCTCTGTGCACCTGCCTGAGGCAGCCAAGGGTCAAATCACGTGATTCCCATCCTGGCTTTCCTTCTCTGTTCGGGGGACAGCCCTCTCTGGCTTGCAAACTCAGCCGAGACTCACAACTGACCGATGTGGCTGTAGTTTGTCAGGCATTTCTGCGTTTTTGGAGGGAGCGCTTTCTCACATCAGCCCAGTCCGGAGCTTGTCAGGGCAGAGTCCCCTTTATTGCGAGAGCTGGTTCACTTCGTTTTTGTTTCTTACACTGAAAGAAAACCTAGCCCTAGCCGGTTTTGCTCAGTGGGTAGAGCGTCGGCCTGTGGACTGAAGAGTCCTGGGTTCGATTCTCGTCAAGGGCACATGCCCAGGTAGCAGGCTCGATCCCCAGTTGGTGGGGAGGTGTGTGTGTGTGTGTGTGTGTGTGTGTGTGTGCAGGTGGCAGCCAATCAATGATTCTCTCTCGTCATTGATGTTTCTCTCTCTCTCTCCGTCTCCCTTCCTCTCTGAAATTAATAAACAAAACAAAAAACTCTAACCAATCAGTTATCAGAGCACCCTCTCCAAGCAGACCCCTGCCTGGAGCCGCTGCAGAGGTCCGCCCACTCTCGCGGGTCCCTGCCTCGCGGAGGACTGGGGTTTGAAAGGCCCCCGGCGCTCCACGGAGCAGCCCTCACACCCAGTTCATGGTGACCCCGTCGCCTCGGAGCCTCCGAGACAGACCCCGGGCCGTGGTGCCGACAAGCTGTGGTCTCTGCTGCGCGAGACTCGTGGGTAGTGGGTGGTCCGTGCTGCTCCATTTTGCACAAACTTCGGAACTCTGGATTTTGCTGCCGTGTGGCCTCTCTGTCCGTTTCTGTTGGTGGGGCGGCCACGCTGCTCTAGAACGCTGACACGAAACAGCAAAAGGTGGCCCTGTGCTCAGACCCAGTCTTTCCCTGACGAGAAGGAATCTCAGAAACGGGGTGTGTGTCCCTCTGTCATCGCCACCGATCTTCAGCCCGGGCTCCGTCGCTGCTGTGTCGTTGCTTATGTTCCGGGCTGGCCCAGGGCCCAAGCCGGGCCCCTAGTAAAGCCCTGCTCACGGCCGGCCGGTGTGGCCGCGTGGCCGAGCGTGGACCTGTGAGCCGGGAGGTGTGGCTCCATCTCAGCGGATCAGTGATTGTCATCACGGTGTTTCTATCACCCTCTTTCCTCTCTGAGATGAATGTTCAAAAAATTAAGACGCAAACAGAACCCTGCTCAGACGGTTTCTTTTGGAGGTGGATGGAATGTTCTAAAATGAGACTGCGGTGCTGGTACAGAACTCGGTAAAAATGCAGAAGGCCCCGAGTTTCACGCTGGATGCAGGTGAAGTTCCCCCAGCCCTGGGCTACAGTCCCTCACCCCCGACTGTTCCCTCAGCCCTGGGCTACAGTCCCTCACCCCCGACTGTTCCCCCAGCCCTGGGCTACAGTCCCTCACCCCCGACTGTTCCCTCAGCCCTGGGCTACAGTCCCTCACCCCCGACTGTTCCCCCAGCCCTGGGCTACAGTCCCTCACCCCCGACTGTTCCCTCAGCCCTGGGCTACAGTCCCTCACCCCCGACTGTTCCCCCAGCCCTGGGGCTACAGTCCCTCACCCCCGACTGTTCCCCCAGCCCTGGGCTACAGGCCCTCACCCCCGACTGTTCCCCCAGCCCTGGGCTACAGCCCCTCACCCCCGACTGTTCCCCCAGCCCTGGGCTACAGTCCCTCACCCCCGACTGTTCCCCCAGCCCTGGGCTACAGCCCCTCACCCCCGACTGTTCCCCCAGCCCTGGGCTACAGCCCCTCACCCCCGACTGTTCCCCCAGCCCTGGGCTACAGCCCCTCACCCCCGACTGTTCCCCCAGCCCTGGGCTACAGCCCCTCACCCCCGACTGTTCCCTCAGCTCTGGGGCTACACTCCCTCACCCCCGACTGTTCCCCCAGCCCTGGGCTACAGTCCCTCACCCCCGACTGTTCCCCCAGCCCTGGGCTACACTCCCTCACCCCCCCGACTGTTCCCCCAGCCCTGGGCTACAGGCCCTCACCCCCGACTGTTCCCCCAGCCCTGGGCTACAGCCCCTCACCCCCGACTGTTCCCCCAGCCCTGGGCTACAGCCCCTCACCCCCGACTGTTCCCCCAGCCCTGGGCTACAGCCCCTCACCCCCGACTGTTCCCCCAGCCCTGGGCTACAGCCCCTCACCCCCGACTGTTCCCCCAGCCCTGGGCTACAGCCCCTCACCCCCGACTGTTCCCCCAGCCCTGGGCTACAGCCCCTCACCCCCGACTGTTCCCCCAGCCCTGGGCTACAGCCCCTCACCCCCGACTGTTCCCCCAGCCCTGGGCTACAGCCCCTCACCCCCGACTGTTCCCCCAGCCCTGGGCTACAGCCCCTCACCCCCGACTGTTCCCCCAGCCCTGGGCTACAGGCCCTCACCCGCCGACTGTTCCCCCAGCCCTGGGCTACAGCCCCTCACCCCCAACTGTTCCCCCAGCCCTGGGCTACACTCCCTCACCCGCCGACTGTTCCCCCAGACCTGGGGCTACACTCCCTCACCCGCCGACTGTTCCCTCAGTCCTGGGGGCTACAGTCCCTCCCCTGCTCCTGAAGGCCATGCTCCCGCAGGAGCAGGGGAGGGACCCTCCTCTCTGTCCAGCCTCTGGCCCACGGGGCTTGGCTGGTGGCTATGTTGCTCCAGCTCCGCCTCCATCTCGCTCGGCCTTCCTGCCTGGTCCCCGTGGGCCCCGCTTCTAACAACGACACTAGTCTGTGGATCTAGGGCCACCCAAACCCGAGGATATTTCAGAGAAAGAACTGATTATGTCCCCCAGTTCCCCTTCCCAAGCGAGGTCACCTTCCCTTTCGTCCTCGGGGCCAGACAGCCTGGAGCCTGTACTTCTCCATGGCCCTGCGCCCTCCTCTGTCCTCTGCGGTCACCCCAGACTGCAGCACCCTCAGACCTCAGCACTCCCAGATCTCAGCACCCCAGACCTCAGCATCCCCAGACCTCGGCACCCCCAAACCTGGGGACCCCCAAACCTGATCATCCCTGACCTTTGCACCCCCAGACCTGGGCAGGGCTCTCCCATCTCCTCTGTCGGTCTGGGGGAGAGGCTGGGAGGTGAGCTAGAGTTGCCACAGCAGCGGACAGTCCCCACCTCACTTTTCCTAGTAAACCCGCTATTTTCACCCTCTTTCTCCTTCCTCAGTTTCCCGTGGTGTCTGTGATGAAACCAGCTGACAGGGCGAAGTGAGTGGAGGTGTTTGTGGATTAGAGCTGCCCCTACAACTGACTCTGGGGAGCTCTTGCTGGTTGGGCCTGCCCAGCACCCCCTCCTCTTCCCCCACCGCTCACTCCCAAGCTTTGCTTCTCCTGTGGGGACGCCTGTCCCCTGCTCCTCCCTCTGCTCCTTCCAGCTCCCTGGGCTCGGCCTCCCACCCTGGACCAGGGCTTCCCCATGGCAGAACTTTGCTCCCAGCCTTGCCTGGCCCTTCCTGGCTGAGCGCCCTGCTGCCCCCCTGAGGGTCTGCGTCTGTGTGCCGGGCGGGAGGAGGGGGAGGGTGCAGCTTGAGGTTGTGGACCTCTTTGGAGGCAGGGAGGGTGAGTGATTAGCTTTTCCTTTAAAGATCTTGGATGATCGCACCTGCTGAGCTCTGATTTCCCTGCCGCGCTCCCCCCCCCCACCCCCGCCTCCCCCGGGTCTGACTTCATCCTGCTCCTCCTGCTCCTTCCTCACCCCTGGAGTTTCATGCTTCCGTCTGAGCCCTGGTCTAGGGTCCACTCCCGCCACCCGCAGCCCTGCCCGCCAGAGCCCTGGCTCCCTGCAGACCCCCCCTCCCCCCGTGCTTCTGGCCTTTCCGCTCCCTTGACCGACCTGGGCCCCCCTTGCCAGGAGTCTGTGACCTTGGCATGCGACTCAGATCCCCAGCCCCCTTCTCTGAAAGCGCCGGGAGCCGAGCCGCCAGCCACAGGCCCTGCGCTCCAGGGGCAAATGGTTGGAAAACGCTCTGTGACCTGGGATTTGCTGCCAAAGGCGGAAGCTTCTTATTCCCAAAGGCGCGGGGTGCAGAGCACTGAACCAGCGTGTCTGTCCTTTACTGCCGGGAAGGCAGGGCAGAGGGGCTGGGGGCCCACCTATTCCCTGCCACCCAGCCCCCCCCCCCAGTGCCCCAGTCCTTCCCACGGACCTCCAGGGGCCACCAGGCTCCCCCAGAGCGGCCAGCCTACCTCTGTCCCTCACCCTGGCTCTGGCAAGGGGAGAGGGCCTGGGGCTCTGGCAAGGGGAGAGGGCCTGGGGCTCTGGCAAGGGGAGAGGGCCTGGGGCGAGGGGGCTGGCAGGGGGGAGTGCGGGGCTGAGGGGCTGGCTGAGAGCAGGGCACCCCAATGTCACGTTTGGGACACACGGATGCGTTGCCAGAGTGCGGCACGTACAGACGTGCGTGATTCAGAACATCCCCAAATCGCCACATTGGGGAAAATGGATGGAAAATGGATGAAAAGCCGATCAAACAGACCTTTGATGCCGAGATGAAGAGGAGCGGGTCCTGCGTGATGAGTTGGCGGCAAAGTGCGGGCTGGAGTTCTGACGGCTGGAGGCGGAGTCTCCGTCATCCATCAAGCTTGGTTGGGAAAGGCAATGAGCCTCCCTGGCTGTGCTCGTGCGTGGGGGCTGGGGGGCCGGGGCGGGCAGGGGGGCTGGGGCGGGCAGGAGAGGGGCTGGGGCGGGCAGGGGACGGGGCGGGCAGGGGCCGGGGCGGGCAGGGGACGGGGCGGGCAGGGGGGCCGGGGCGGGCAGGGGCCGGGGCGGGCAGGGGGGCCGGGGCGGGCAGGGGACGGGGCGGGCAGGGGACGGGGCAGGCAGGGGCCGGGGCGGGCAGGGGCCGGGGCGGGCAGGGGGGCCGGGGCAGACAGGGGGGCCGGGGCGGGCAGGAGAGGGGCTGGGGCGGGCAGGGGACGGGGCGGGCAGGGGCCGGGGCGGGCAGGGGGGCCGGGGCGGGCAGGGGGGCCGGGGCGGGCAGGAGGGCCGGGGCGGGCAGGGGGCCGGGGCGGGCAGGGGGCCAGGGCGGGCAGGGGGCCGGGGCGGGCAGGGGGGCCGGGGCGGGCAGGGGCCGGGGCGGGCAGGGGGGCCGGGGCGGGCAGGGGCCGGGGCGGGCAGGGGGCCGGGGCGGGCAGGGGGGCCGGGGCGGGCAGGGGGCCGGGGCGGGCAGGGGGGCCGGGGCGGGCAGGGGGGCCGGGGCGGGCAGGGGGACCGGAGTGGCCAGGGGGACCAGAGTGAGCAGCGGGGCCGGGGCGGGCAGGGGGACTGGGGCCGGCAGGAGAGGGCCCGGGGCCGGCAGGCCAGGTACAGGCCGGGGCGATGGGGCTCTGAGGGCCAGCTTGCTGGTAAACCACAACCCAATATGGAATTGGCTCAGGAGCCTGAGTGAACAAAAAGCCCAGCTTCTCTGTGTCTGGGGAGGTCGATGAGCTCCCCAAACCCGGCACCGGGGGCCACTGCAGCAGAACCCCAAACAGCAGGCTCCCCAGCCGGGTGGCTGTTCCCAGGGAAGATGGCCGGGAGAGGCCAGCCTTTGGCAGCTCACAGGCCCTTCCCGCTCCGCTGGCTCCCCGCCCAGGAGGAGGCCGAGCCCACGGGCAGGAAGTGCCCAGGAGGAGGCCAAGCCCACGGGCAGGAAGTGCCCAGGAGGAGGCCGAGACCACGGGCAGGAAGTGCCCAGGAGGAGGCCGAGCCCACGGGCAGGAAGTGCCCAGGAGGAGGCCGAGCCCACGGGCAGGAAGTGCCCAGGAGGAGGCTGAGGGCCCCGGGCAGGAAGTGCCCAGGAGGAGGCCGAGCCCACGGGCAGGAAGTGCCCAGGAGGAGGCTGAGGGCCCCGGGCAGGAAGTGCCCAGGAGGAGGCCGAGCCCACGGGCAGGAAGTGCCCAGGAGGAGGCCGGGACCACGGGCAGGAAGTGCCCAGGAGGAGGCCGAGCCCACGGGCAGGAAGTGCCCAGGAGGAGGCCGAGGGCCCCGGGCAGGAAGTGCCCAGGAGGAGGCTGAGCCCACAGGCAGGAAGTGCCCAGGAGGAGGCCGAGCCCACGGGCAGGAAGTGCCCAGGAGGAGGCCGAGCCCACGGGCAGGAAGTGCCCAGGAGGAGGCTGAGACCACGGGCAGGAAGTGCCCAGGAGGAGGCCGAGGGCCACGGGCAGGAAGTGCCCAGGAGGAGGCTGAGGGCCCCGGGCAGGAAGTGCCCAGGAGGAGGCCGAGCCCACGGGCAGGAAGTGCCCAGGAGGAGGCTGAGCCCACGGGCAGGAAGTGCCCAGGAGGAGGCTGAGACCACGGGCAGGAAGTGCCCAGGAGGAGGCTGAGCCCACGGGCAGGAAGTGCCCAGGAGGAGGCCGAGCCCAGGGGGAGGAAGTGCCCAGGAGGAGGCCGAGGGCCACAGGTAGGAAGTGCCCAGGAGGAGGCCGAGCCCACGGGGAGGAAGTGCCCAGGAGGAGGCCGAGGGCCACGGGGAGGAAGTGCCTAGGAGGAGGCCGAGGGCCACGGGGAGGAAGTGCCCAGGAGGAGGCCGAGCCCACGGGGAGGAAGTGCCCAGGAGGAGGCCGAGCCCACGGGGAGGAAGTGCCCAGGAGGAGGCCGAGGGCCACGGGGAGGAAGTGCCCAGGAGGAGGCCGAGGGCCACGGGGAGTAAGTGCCCAGGAGGAGGCCGAGCCCACGGGGAGGAAGTGCCCAGGAGGAGGCCGAGCCCACGGGGAGGAAGTGCCCAGGAGGAGGCCGAGGGCCACGGGGAGGAAGTGCCCAGGAGGAGGCCGAGGGCCACAGGTAGGAAGTGCCCAGGAGGAGGCCGAGGGCCACGGGCAGGAAGTGCCCAGGAGGAGGCTGAGCCCACAGGCAGGAAGTGCCCAGGAGGAGGCCAAGCCCATGGGCAGGAAGTGCCCAGGAGGAGGCCGAGCCCACGGGCAGGAAGTGCCCAGGAGGAGGCAGAGCCCACGGGCAGGAAGTGCCCAGGAGGAGACCGAGCCCACAGGCAGGAAGTGCCCAGGAGGAGGCCGAGCCCACGGGCAGGAAGTGCCCAGGAGGAGGCCGAGGGCCCCGGGCAGGAAGTGCCCAGGAGGAGACTGAGCCCACAGGCAGGAAGTGCCCAGGAGGAGGCCGAGCCCATGGGCAGGAAGTGCCCAGGAGGAGGCCGAGCCCACGGGCAGGAAGTGCCCAGGAGGAGGCTGAGACCACGGGCAGGAAGTGCCCAGGAGGAGGCCGAGGGCCACGGGCAGGAAGTGCCCAGGAGGAGGCTGAGGGCCCCGGGCAGGAAGTGCCCAGGAGGAGGCCGAGCCCACGGGCAGGAAGTGCCCAGGAGGAGGCTGAGCCCACGGGCAGGAAGTGCCCAGGAGGAGGCCGAGCCCACGGGGAGGAAGTGCCCAGGAGGAGGCCGAGGGCCACAGGTAGGAAGTGCCCAGGAGGAGGCCGAGGGCCACGGGCAGGAAGTGCCCAGGAGGAGGCCGAGGGCCACGGGGAGGAAGTGCCCAGGAGGAGGCCGAGCCCACGGGGAGGAAGTGCCCAGGAGGAGGCCGAGCCCACGGGGAGGAAGTGCCCAGGAGGAGGCCGAGGGCCACTGGGAGGAAGTGCCCAGGGGGAGGCCGAGGGCCACAGGTAGGAAGTGCCCAGGAGGAGGCCGAGGGCCACGGGCAGGAAGTGCCCAGGAGGAGGCCGAGGGCCACGGGCAGGAAGTGCCCAGGAGGAGGCTGAGCCCACAGGCAGGAAGTGCCCAGGAGGAGGCCAAGCCCATGGGCAGGAAGTGCCCAGGAGGAGGCCGAGCCCACGGGCAGGAAGTGCCCAGGAGGAGGCCGAGCCCATGGGCAGGAAGTGCCCAGGAGGAGACCGAGCCCACAGGCAGGAAGTGCCCAGGAGGAGCCCACGGGCAGGAAGTGCCCAGGAGGAGGCCGAGGGCCCCGGGCAGGAAGTGCCCAGGAGGAGACTGAGCCCACGGGCAGGAAGTGCCCAGGAGGAGGCCGAGGGCCACAGGAAGGAAGTGCCCAGGAGGAGGCTGAGGGCCCCGGGCAGGAAGTGCCCAGGAGGAGGCCGAGCCCACGGGCAGGAAGTGCCCAGGAGGAGGCCTAGCCCATGGGCAGGAAGTGCCCAGGAGGAGGCCGAGCCCATGGGCAGGAAGTGCCCAGGAGGAGGCCGAGCCCACGGGCAGGAAGTGCCCAGGAGGAGGCTGAGCCCACGGGCAGGAAGTGCCCAGGAGGAGGCCGAGGGCCACGGGCAGGAAGTGCCCAGGAGGAGGCTGAGGGCCCCGGGCAGGAAGTGCCCAGGAGGAGGCCGAGCCCACGGGCAGGAAGTGCCCAGGAGGAGGCTGAGCCCACGGGCAGGAAGTGCCCAGGAGGAGGCCGAGCCCACGGGGAGGAAGTGCCCAGGAGGAGGCCGAGGGCCACAGGTAGGAAGTGCCCAGGAGGAGGCCGAGCCCACGGGGAGGAAGTGCCCAGGAGGAGGCCGAGGGCCACGGGGAGGAAGTGCCCAGGAGGAGGCCGAGCCCACGGGGAGGAAGTGCCCAGGAGGAGGCCGAGCCCACGGGGAGGAAGTGCCCAGGAGGAGGCCGAGGGCCACGGGGAGGAAGTGCCCAGGAGGAGGCCGAGGGCCACGGGGAGGAAGTGCCCAGGAGGAGGCCGAGCCCACGGGGAGGAAGTGCCCAGGAGGAGGCCGAGCCCACGGGGAGGAAGTGCCCAGGAGGAGGCCGAGGGCCACAGGGAGGAAGTGCCCAGGAGGAGGCCGAGGGCCACGGGCAGGAAGTGCCCAGGAGGAGGCCGAGGGCCACAGGTAGGAAGTGCCCAGGAGGAGGCCGAGGGCCACGGGCAGGAAGTGCCCAGGAGGAGGCCGAGGGCCACGGGCAGGAAGTGCCCAGGAGGAGGCTGAGACCACGGGCAGGAAGTGCCCAGGAGGAGGCTGAGCCCACAGGCAGGAAGTGCCCAGGAGGAGGCTGAGCCCACAGGCAGGAAGTGCCCAGGAGGAGGCCGAGCCCACGGGCAGGAAGCGGCAGGCCGGGCCTCCAGCCCACATCTCCTGGGGCCGAGCCCAGACCTGGCTTCCTCTAAGGCCAGGCCACCCCGCCGGCACCTCCTGGCAATGGCCGCCTGCAGGTGCCCAGGGCAGTGCCAGCTGCTAAAAACCAGCAGGTGCCACGGAGTCGCACTCTGCATCAGGGTCCGGTCGCCGTCTCTGTCGTTTGCAAATGTGGGACATTGTAACCTCAGTCCGTCTCCCGCGCGGCGGCCACTCCATCCATCACGGTGTCTGTTGGAGAGGCCTCGGGGGAGGAGGAGAGGAGTGAGCGGGGAAAGGGATTAAATGTCCTGGTTTCACGGAAAGGTCGGCGTTGACAGCTCCCCGTGGGCAGCGAGGCCACGCCGCCGGGCTCAAGTGTCGCCTGGGAGGAGGGAGGAGCATTTCCAGCGGGTCCCTGCGGGGCGACTCCACACTCCCGCATCCTTGCTGCTCACCCGGGAAGGAAAGTGTAGTTTGTCCCCCTCTGTGGCACGTGGCCTGCGGGACCCCGTGGGGCGACGGGCGTAGGGAGGACAGGTGCGAGCTGTGGGGCCGGGCCGGGCAGTGGCGGGGGTACTGGCCCTCTCCTGAGCGGAGCCAGCCTGTCTGCCTGGCCCTGGGTTTGTAAGGGGCGGTTCTGTCCCCCCCAGGGGGAGGCTGTGGCTCAGGGCCACGCCCGCATGAGGCTCTGAAACGGGGCGGTGGGGGGTGGGACCTGGGGGGGGAGCCTCAGCTTTTCCTCAGTCCGGAGCCTCGAACACCTGCCTCGGGGCTGTGCCTGCAGCGGGCAGAGAAGGGGGCTCGGCGGCTACCTCGCCTCAGTTAGGGTTCAGGCTGGAAGCTGTGACCCCACAGGGGCTGTGAGGTTGTGTGAAGGGCCTGCAGGCCTCCTGGGTCCCTCCTCCGTCCTCCCTGAGGTGTGTGCCGCTGGGAGGGTTCAGTCCTCCCTGGGCCGCGCTCCCCCCGCCTGAGCTCCAGCTGCCCCCCCCTTTAACCTCCCCCCCAGCGCCTTGTCCTAAATGGAAGCCGCCAGTAGACAGTCTCGGCCGGCGATGCGGGGGTCGGGGTAAGAGTGGGGCAGCGGGGATGGGGAGCGGGTCTCAGAGCGGGCCCTTTCCCTGCAGGCCATCCTGATGGGCCGCTGCTGGGGGGAGGTAGTGGGGGACAGGGCTCGGGCTTTGCCACGTGGGATCCCAACTCAGAGGAAGTGGGGGACCCAGAAGGAGGCGGAGGTGACCGTCCCAGAGGCACCGGGAGCTGCGGGGGAGGAGCCTCGGGGGGAGGGTCTGGAAGGAGGTGGGGATGAACGGGGACAGGGGTGTCTCGGCCTGGAGAGGGGAAGCAGGACAGCGGCACAAACTCTGTCCTGACCCCGGGAAGGAAGGAGACGGCTCAGGGAGTGGGGGGAGGGCTGGGGTGCAGACTCCAGACCGGCCTGGTCAGCAGCTCGGGCTTGGCTGTGGGCCTAAGAGTCTCCGGCCACTTGCGGGACCAGAACAGTGGCGATGGGAGGGGCAGGCGGGCGGAGAGGGCGGGGGGCGCCCAGGCCACCTGCAGACCCTCATGGGGGGCAGTGACCTAGGAAGCCCACTGAGCCTGCGCCCTGCCCTCACTGTGCCCCATGCTCCCTCCCTTTCCCCTGACCACAGCGTGGCCTTGGCCGCCCCACCGCTGGGCCCAGGGACTGTCAACAGCCTCCTCCGTCCTCCTCGGCTCTGGCACCGTGTCCCCGGGAGGGGAACTGCGATGTGGGAGGCTGGGGCCCCCCGAGGGGACGGGCAGGGGAGGGTTGGGTGGATGTCATCTTCCCTGTGTTCTCAGCAGCAGCAGCAGCAGCAGCAGCAGCAGCACCGAACCCATCCCTGGGGCACCCCGTGGTCCCCTCGGATTGAACCCTGTCCCTGGGGCACCCCGTGTCCCCGGGGATGGAGCGGAAGGGAGAACTCTGCTGAGGCCATGTTGCTGGTTCTTTCCTGGCGAGTTTTCAGACTCTGATGTCCACTTTCCAGCCATTTGTCACCAGAGCCATGCTTATCTGCGATCAACTTGATCAGGGGTCCCGTGGGGCCCACTCGCCACGGTATCAGGGGAGGGCCTCACCCCGACTCCTCGCCCACTTTCCCGTCTGTCTGTCCATCGGAGAGCGACAGCTGCTGGCCTGAGCCCGGCACAGGGAGGCTGCTGCTAGGGCGGGCGGGGGGGGGGGGAGGGGAGCAGGTGGTGGGGGGAGCAGGCAGGGGGCGGGGAGCGAGGGGCAGGCGGGGGGCTGGGGTGGCAGATGACAAGGCCGCCAGCGCACAATCTAGCCAGAAGTGCAGGAGCCCCCAAAGCCTGTCACAGGCTCGTCAGCAGGCAGGACGGGATTGAGACCCCAGCTCCGCCCTCCTTGGCTGTGTGGCCTCAGAAAAGTGAGCCTCGGTTTCCCCACCTACCCGATGGGCGCACAGCGGAACTGGCAGGGTGGCTCCGAGGACGGATACAGCCCAGCCTCCGGAGAGATGAGTTCCCTCCCCTCCTTGGGGTCTGTTCCCCCACCCCCCCTCCCCCAGACAGCGGGGGGAGAGGGGTCGAGGCAGGAGGGCTGTGGGTGAGGAGTGAGGCAGGCCCCAGGCCCGGGCCAGCGGACAAAGGGCCTCCTGCCCGCTCCGAGGTCAGCTGCACCAACACGGGGTCGCCCTGTCCCGCCTGCGGCTCCGGAATGGCCGAGTGCCCATGCCTCTGCGGCCGAGGTGCTGCCGGCGGGTCAGGCCGATGTGGGAAAGAACGGTACCAGCGGGGCTCGGCACCGGCAGCTCCGGCACAGGCTCCCTGCCGGGCAGCGGCTGCTGTGAGCGCCTCCCCGAGTGAGCAGACAGGCCGGGACACACCTGGGCCCCCCCCGGGGCCCGGCCTCCGGAGGAAGCTCCGGGCGCGTGCCATCGCAGGGCCCGGCCGCCCTCTGCGGTGAGCGGGGTGCGGAGGGCCCCAGGGAAGGCCCCTGAGCATCCTTTAAATCAGTGTCAGCTGGACCCGAGGCGCCAGGCAGAGCCGCGTCTCGGAAACGCATCCACCACGAAGGCTGATGCGTGATCAGTCCTGAGTCTCAACTTTGCTCAGGTGTCGGGGGGGGGGGGGGGCGGGGGGGGGGGCTTGAAATGCAGATTCAGCCGAGCCCGGGAATGAGGGAATGAGTGGGGCCTGGGCCCAGTTCAGCTCCTTTGATCCTAGGTTTTTTCCGGTGAAACCCCTTCGTATGTTGGTATAAATAAACAGGTTGTGGTTGGGTTTGAATTCCTGGCTCTGCATCAGAGAAAACAGATTCCACTCAGCCCCAGCTTTTTATTTCTATGTCTGTGTCGTCTATTCTGTCTCTTATTTCTCCACCCCCAGCTCCTCTGCTCAGAAACTGGACCCACTCTCTCCACGCTGGACGTGGGAAAGAGAGAACCCCAAACTGGGGGAGCGTGCCGGGCAGACGGCCCTCGGTCGGCACTGAGCTGGCGGTCCCCTCCTTTTCCTGTCCCCGAAGGGCAGGCTGCGTCCCTGCCCGGCGGCTCATCCTTGGGGATTTCGGTCCTAACAGGCCCGCTGTGTCTGTCCCGGGTGGAGAGGAGGGATGTCGCGGAGCCTGGAACCTTCCACAGAGCTGCTTCTGGAAAGTGTCTCGGGCCAGACACCGTGTCGTCGGCGACGCCGGGTCCAGGCCGGCCAGAAGCTGCCTACTGGGTGCGCCCGGAAGCCTGTGCGTGCGATGGAAGCGGCAGAAGCCGCACTAACTGCAATGCCGGTCATTTCCGACAGGAAAGCAAATGGTTTAGTCGCCGCACTGCGGGCACAGGAGGAGACGGTGGCTTTATCCGAGGGTGGGCGAGACCGGCTCCCGGCTCCCGGCCCCTCTCCGGCCTCAGCTGCTCGCTGCTCGGCCTGGACCCGACCCCAGCCCCACCCCTGCCCGCCCTCGTCTGTTTCTGGAAGCTTCTCACCGAGCCTTTGGGATGCCAGGGCCTGGGCTCCCACCGCAGGAAGCCAGCTCTGGGCCGGGCCCCCCCCGCTGGGCCCCCGGGGCTGTGGCTATGATCTGTGGGTGCCAAGCTCTGCTCTCAGAGGGCGCCCAGGGCAGGGCCGGGCCCCCAGCACCCGGGAGAGCTTTGCTGAAGGAAGGAGCACGTGACCCACAGTTCCTCGCGGGTCTTTGGGGGGGACTTCTGGACGCCGGTAGAAGAGAGAGGCCTTGGCCTGGTTCTTTGCTGTCTGCGACCGAGGGCCTCTGACTGCGGCCCGGCCTCCCCGTGGGGGCAGTGGGGGAGGACTGCTGGGCAGAGAGCAGAGGGGGCAGGAGAGCTTCCCCGAGGAGGCCACGCTGCTGGGAGGGTCCTTGGGGAGGGGGAACAGGACCTCCTGCCACCACCCAGCCCCCAGCACCCACCTCTGGAGCCCTGACACCAGCAGCTCCAAAACGGACTCCACTCGGGCTGGGGTCCTCCCTCTCCTGCCCATCCTCACAGCCCCTCTCCCCACCCTGCCCCCTGCCACCCCTCCCAGACCCGGCATCCTCCACGGACCCTCGCTGTTCTCTGCAGAGCCCCCCCGCCCCCCGGAAAGAGGCCCTAGAGACTCTCGGGAACGGTTTAGGCAGAAGAGCTTTCAACCAGCGTCTCTGCTCTGCCAAAGGCTTTCCTGGGGGGGCTGGGGGGGGGTAGCTGTTCATCAGGAGGAATCCTCCCACAAGGCTCGCTCACCTCTTCCACTTGGGCGATGAGGAGCGGCCCCCATGGGCTGGGGGAGGCGGTGCGCCTCGAGGGGCCTGGCTCTGGGGTCCCGAACACCTCGCAGGCCTCCCCAGGTGGGCAGGTGGGGGGAGGGAACCCAAATCTCTTTGAAGGGCTCCTCCTGGCTGGGGCCAAGCCCCCCCCCCAGCCCCGCCCACAGCCCCTCGGGAACCTGCCTCAGGAGGGGAGTTTCTCAAAGTGAGAACCAGCGCCCCAAAGTCTCCTGGAGCCAGATCTCTGGGGCGCGGCCAGAACCTGATCCTGAGTGGCTGCCGCACGCACCCCTCTGCCCACAGGTCCTGGGGCCTCTGCCCCGTAGAACCCGCGGGGGAGGGGGAGGGGGCTGCCCAGACGGGTGTCACTGCACACCGTGGACTGGCCCCCTGCTGGCCGGTAACCGGCTCCCCTGGCGAAGACTCGCAGGAGGGGTTCCTGGCGTCCTCCCAGCCTCCATGCTCTGGCACCGCGTGGGGTGCCCCGGAGGCGGCTCCTGTGGCCCCTCAGCAGGCCCTCCACTCCCACAGCCCCGCCCCCTCCATCACGCTCGCCTTGCCTCTGCAGCCCCGCCCTGGCCTGTGGGCAGCCTGAGACCCCTGGAGGGAGAAGCTGCGACATGGAGAGGGACCCATCGCAGGCGAGGGCTTTCCCACTGGCCACCAGGTGGCGCCATTGACACAGGACAGTCAGGGGAGGGGACGGGGCACCATTCCTGCAGGGCCTTCCAGACTGTGGCGCCTGCCCCAGCCCCAGCCCCAGGACCTCCAGTGACTGGCCGCCTGGCCGGTGCTTGAACACAGTTGTACGAGGGCCTAGCCCTAACCCAGTGGTCGGCAAACTGCGGCTCTTTGGCTGCTTGAGTGTGGCTCTTCCACAAACCACCACGTGCGGGCGTGCGTGGACAGTGTGATTGAAACTTCGTGGCTCACGTGCAGAAGTCCGTTTTCGGCTTCGAAAGAAGTTTCAGCCAAAACCGGTGTGGCTCAGTGGATGGAGCGTCAGCCTGTGGACTGGAAGGTCCCAGGTTCGATTCCGGTCTTGGCTGCGGGCACATCCCCGGGGGGGGCGTGGGGGGGGTGCCAGAGGCAGCTGATCGATGTCTCTCTCTCATCGATGTTTCTGACTTCCTATCCCTCTCCCTCCTCTCTGTGGAGAATCAGTGATACATATATATTTTTAAAAATTTCAATCGTTGAACTGTTGATATCTGGCTCTGTTGACTAGTGAGTTTGCCGACCTCGGCCCGAACCCGTGGCGCGGTGAACGTGGGGTCCGTGTTGCGTGCGGAAGGATGCCCGTCGGTGCTTTCAGTCCTCGGGATTGTTCTCGGTGAGGCAGGGGCTGGGGAGGGCGCCCTGGGCCTTCCTGCTTCTCCCCGAACCAGTGAGCTCAGAAGCCTGACCCTGGGGTGTGGCCAATGGGACCCGGGCGCTGGTCTCCACCATGACCCCAAGCAGGCCACTCATTGTCCCCCGGGCCCTGGGCTGTGGGAGGAAGACTGTAATCCAGCCCTTTGGGGGTTGGGGGGGCTTGGACGGCAGGGATCATGCTGCTGAAAGGCGCTGTGGCGGGAGCCCGGGTCCTGTCCCGCTGCCTCCTTGCTGTGTGGCTTTGGGCGGGTGGCTTACCCTCTCTGATCTCCAGCTTCACCTGTAAAATCGGGCAGTAACACCTGCCCCCTGAGGTTTCTGCCCGTCGCTCGCTACCTGCAGGAACGGGACCGAAGGCAGACCTGCATGTTGCTGGGAGGTGGAGGCTGCCCTTCACCAGCCCTCTCCTGCAGGGGGCCCGAGGGAGAGGATGGAGGGGGCCCGGGGACCGGAGGAGCGGGGTGCTGCGGGTCTCAGGCACAGGGGCCCCGGGGACCGGAGGAGCGGGGCGCTGCGGGTCTCAGGCACAGGGGCCCCGGGGACCGGAAGAGCGGGGTGCTGCGGGTCTCCTGCAGGGGGCCCGGGGACCGGAGGAGCGGGGTGCTGCGGGTCTCAGGCACAGGGTCGCTGTGACGGCCCTCCACGGATGGGCTCCTCCTGGCGCTGGAGTCGCTGAGGAGGAAGGAAGTGACTTCCCACGCCAGAGGAGGGAGGAGAGTGGTCCCCTTCCCGGGCACTTCTGCTTCCTGTGCATCTGCTGCCCCAGTGCATTCTGGGAGGAAATCCAGAGAAGGTGCGCAGTTTCTGGGCAATGGAACCAAACTGCAGCCAGGCCTCACGCTCGCCGGCTCCCCCGCTCCCCTGCTCCCCCGGGGCAGGTGAAAATCCTGGGGGGAGGGGGCGTCTGTTTTCCTCTCTAGACAGGGAGCACCTTGAGGGCAGCACTTTGACATGTTTGCACTTCCACTGCCTGGCGCACAGTAGGTGCTTAGTATGTGGGAACTACACTGAAAGCAGAGGCCAGCGATGGGTCCAGTTTGGGAAGCTTCAGTCTTCATGTGGACCGGGCCCCTCGGACCCCAGGGAGGTCTGTGCTCCCGTTTCCTCCTCCTCCAGGGCTGCCGCCTCCCCCAGGCCCCCCTCCTTGCCCTGTATGCACGTCTCTGCCGTTGAGACGGGCTGGAGCAGCGGTTAGGGGCGCAGAGGCTGGGGCCATCCTGAGTCACTTGCCCTGGACACATTTCTGAGCCGAACCGCCTTGGGCAGTGGTCGGCAAACTGCGGCTCTCGAGCTACATGCGGCTCTCCGCTCTGTTGACTAATGAGTTTGCCGACCACTGGGATAGGGGCTTAATCACAAGGGACAACAACAGCCTGTAATGACTGGAATCGAGAGTCTAGGTCAGAGGTCGGCAAACTCATCAGTCAATAGCGCGGCAAACTGCGGCTCGCAAGCCACAGTTTGCCGACCTCTGGCCTTGGGCAGACTTCATTTCATCCTCCCTGGGCCTCCATGTCCTCGTCTGTAACGGAAGTGACTGCCGTCCCCTCATGGCCGCGTGAGGCCTGACTGGGTTTGCTGGTTGGAAGGGCCTGGGGCGAGGAGCTGCTCAGAGTGATGGGGTTGCTCAGTTTTGCTGGGTCACTGCTCCTGCCCCGGACACGGGCCCCTCGAGGTGGGGTCTGTCGTTCCTTCCTCCTCTGCTGAGGCCAGTGCAGGTGCAACCAAGTGCTGGAAACCGATCATTGTCCCACTAGCAGAGAGGTGTGGACAGGGAACCCGGAAGGCTGGCCAACTTTAAATGCTCTGAAAGGTCAGAGCTAATCCCTCACATTTAGTTGAGACATTGTTAGCTGAAGCACCTCCACCTGTTAGTCTTAGGTAAATCCTTGCTGATTGGTGTTATTGGAATTGCCTGCCTAAAGGCTGTGGGTGTATCCCATCTTATCTAATAAAAGAGTAATTTGCAGATTGACCATCACTCCAACACACAAGTGGGCTGCCTCCATGTGGTCAAAGATCCTGCCCCCTTGTGGACACAAGATGGCCACCACAAGATGGGCAGCAGGGGAGGGCCATTGGGAGGTTCCAGGCCTGCAAGGGAGGGCAGTTGTGGGCCAGCAGGCCAGCAGGGGAGGGCAGTTGGGAGGGACCAGGCCTGCAAGGGAGGGCAGTTGGGGGCAATCAAGCTTGCAGGGGAGGGCAGTTAGGGGTGATCAGGCCGGCAGAGGAGAGAAGTTGGAGGCAAACAGGCTGGCAGGAGAGCAGTTAGGCATCAATAGGCTGGCCCGAGTGGTTAGGGGGTGATCAGGCTGGCAGGCAGAAGCAGTTAGGGGCAATCAGGGAGGCAGGCAGGTGAGCAGTTTAGAGCTAGCAGTCCTGAATTGTGAGAAGGATGTCCAACTGCCCGTTTAAGCCCAATCTTACCGGAATCGGGCCTAAACGGGCAGTCAGACATCCCTCAAGGGGTCCCAGATTGGAGAGGATACAGGCTGGGCTGAGGAACACCCCCCACTCCCCCTTGCATGAATTTCATGCACTGGGCCTCTAGTAATCTTAATAAAAGGGATAGCAAGGCCAGAGCGGGGTATAGTCCTCTCTTAGGCTCTGGCCTGGCCCCCAATTCCCAAATTAATACTTTTCTAGTCTCTTTCATTTGTGTGCGGCCTTCTCCAGATCCCAAACCCTGAACCTGAACCCCGAACCAAGCAGGATGTGAAAGGGGTCCCCACAAGCAGATTCTCAGCAAAGTGTGACGAGATGGACGGATGGATGGACAGCAGACAGGTGCTTGGACAAAAGCAAGCTCTGAGTGCGCTGGCCCCCAGGGACCTCACCTGCAGACTGCTGTGTGTGTGTGTGTGTGGGGGGGCCTCCCTCCGCAGCAGAGCCGTGGCCTCTGCCCTCTCCCACCTGCTCAGCGGCAGCGGCTTCCTCCCAGGGGGTGGGGCGGGGCCGAGGTGGCTCTCGTCCTGCGGGTTCACTGCCGGGCGCCCACGGGTGGAGGAGGTGGACGTGTGATGAAAATGAGGTTCTGTGGTTCCTGTCACGCCGGGTCCTCCAGCCTGGGGGCCTGCCGGGAGGAATGCCGTCCCCTGACGCCAGTGGGAGTCCGCTCGGCCAGGCGTGGTGTTGGGCACCCTCCTCCACAGCCAGCCTGGGGGGCCTTTATCCCCTGACACCACTCACCCTCCATCCACACCCGGCCGTGTCTGCTGAGCACATGCTGGGCGCCGGCTCTGCCCTCTGCGCTCTGGCAGAGGCGAGGCAGCCAAACGGGGGGCACCAGGCAGGTGGCAATGCCCAGGGCTGCAGGGCTGCAGAGAGCGTGGCTGCAGCGTGGGGACCCCGGGGTGGGGTGTGAGGGGGGGGGGCAGGATCAGAGCTGGTGCACCTGTCGCCACTCTGAGGCAGCCTGGCACGCCGCCAGCCCCCGATGCCAGTCCCGAAGAGACTCCCGGAGGCGCAGACGGATGCCTTTAAAACGCTCCCGCCACGCGAGGCATTAGCCCGTCTCACCGCTGCGTCGAGGTGCTTAGACAACCTGCTCCCCACAGGAGCTCGGCAGCAGCGGGGAGCAGCGGGGAGCAGATGATCTGTGTCTCCCCGTGACACCTGCCGCCATGCATCACCGTGATGGATGGGCAGTCAGGCCGCGGCCCCCCTCCGCCCCCCGCCTGCAGGCACGGCCTGCGTTCATACGTCCTCCTCGCCGGGTGGGCGTCTGCTCCTGCCCATCCCCCCCCCCCCCCCCCCCCGGCACTGCTGGGGAAGCCATGCAGCTTTCGTCGGTCACGTGCAAAGCAGTGTGTGTGCGTGGCGGGGAGGGGAGCTGCTCAAAACATGGAAACTGGACCCCACGGGGCCTGGGGGTGGGGGGCGGGCTCCGCTGCACACAGCTGGGTGGCCCAGCGGCAGCACCTGCCCTGGGCTGGGCAAGCTGCTTGGCCTCTGGGGGGCGTGGTGTTCCCCCGTGTGCGGTTGGGATAATGACAGTGATTGCGGTTAATGGGGAAGGAAGGTGAAGTGCAGGGATGTGCTGAAACCCAGCGTCCTTGGCCCTGCTTCCTCCGAGCGCCAGCACGGGCTCCTCACCACCTCGCCCGACCCTCCCTCTGTCCCTCCAGGCTCTCCCCCCCCCCCCCCCAGCTCGGCCTGTGCTGGCTCCGGGAGCCGAGGGGAGAAGCTCCCCTGTCTGTGCTGCTGCCCGAGAGGACGGGCTGTCTCTGGGGCCAGAGGGGCAGCTGTTCCCGTGTCCCCTGGGGGGAGGCGCTCAGGTTTAGGGGAGCGGCAGGGAGGTGGGCTGAGAGGGGCATCCGCTGGGCCTCTGTGGGGACGGGGTGGTCCTGCTGGTTAGTGACCTGCCTCATGTGTGGGGCTGGGATCTTGGCTCCTGCCCCTCCTCCCTCACCCACCTGCCCCCTCCTG
This sequence comes from Antrozous pallidus, assembly GCA_027563665.1. Lineage (NCBI taxonomy): Eukaryota > Metazoa > Chordata > Mammalia > Chiroptera > Vespertilionidae > Antrozous > Antrozous pallidus. The sequence goes on along the minus strand of CM050513.1, from coordinate 116,170,421 downwards.
CGTCCTCCCCGCACCCCACCCAAGCCCTGCTCTCCGATGAGGTCGTCATCGGGGGCACCTGGGCTATTGCCAAGGGGAAGGTTTCGGGACGTGGCGTCTCTGAACAGTGTCAGGAGTGAGCGGCTAACCCGGCCCTGGGTTACCGCGGAAATCTGTGTCCCCTCAGGTCCAGGGTCTGCTGGCCCCGCCACCAGCTGGAAGGGAGTCGGGAGGGAGGAGCCCACCCACCTGGCAGGTTAGGAGGCTAAGCCCGGCCGGCTCTTCTGCGGGGAGCCCAGAGCCTCACCTGGCAGCCTCACCTGGCGCCTGGGGGCGGTGGCGAGGGGGAGGGGGGCTGTTCCCACCGCTTGAGCAGGAAGCTGGGGTCACTGAGAGGAACAGGCCACGTGAGCCTGGAGGAAGCAGACGGTGGCCAGGGAGGGGCTTGGTGGGGACACGAAGGGGAACTGTGGCTGCCGGCGGCCGTCCTGTCCTGGGAACTACAGCGGAAGGAGAGACGCTGCCCAGAGGTCCCATGGAGAGCCGGCCTCGGCGGCGGTGGCCCCTCGCGGCCCCCTGGCTCCTGGGCCTGCTCCTGAGCCCCTGGACCCTGCGGCTCACAGGTCTGTCTCCCTCCCGCGCCGGCTCTGCACATCAGAGCGGCTTTCATCCGCCGCCGCGAATGCCGTCTCGGGGGTTGCCGGCTGCCTTTGGACGCGGCACACTTCACAGGGCGGCGGTGGGGACCGGGTGCTTAGCTGGTGTCTTGCACGGTGGCTGTGGGGAGGGGGCACTCCGCTGTCCATGCTGACAGCTCCCTCCCAGCACCGCCTGAGCTCCGGCCCTTGGACAGGGCGGGCAGGCACTGCGGTGCCAGCGGCCACGGGCACTGGGGTTGGTGCAGGGGTGAGAGTCCCAGGGACGCTGAGGCAGAAGCAGGACACTGAAGCTGCCGAGGGGCAGAGCCGCCTCGGTGTTGGTGTGGGTGTGGGTGTTGGTGTGAGTGTTGGTGTGAGTGGTGGTGTTGGTGCGGGTGTGGGTATGGGTGTTGGTGTGGGTGTTGGTGTTGGTGTGGGTGTTGGGGTTGGGGTTGGTGTTGGTGTTGGTGTTGGTGTGGGTGTTGGGATTGGTGTTGGTGGTGGTGTGGGTGTGGGTGTGAGTGATGGTGTTGGTGTGGGTGTTGGGGTTGGGGTTGGTGTTGGTGTGGGTGTTGGTGTTGGTGTTGGTGTGGGTGTGGGTATTGGTGTGAGTGATGGTGTTGGTGTGGGTGTTGGGGTTGCTGTGCCAGCCTGGGAGGGCAGGGGAGGGGGGAGGGGAGGGGGGCTGTAACCTGGAGCTCTAAACTGTCCCTGGCACCAGGAAGGATGGCACCACCCCTTCCTGAAACACAGCCACTATTTTACAACGGGAGCCAGACCTTTTGGGGGCCAGCGCTGTCCCCTCCTGGTCCCAGGCCCGTTTGGACGCTGGGTGCCCTGGGCCCAAGGCAGGACCTGGGTGGGTGGCCTTGGGGTAAGTTCCTCCAGGCCAGCGAACCCCCAGGCATGTGCCTCGCCAGGGCTGCCCACACTGGGATCCCTCGTGCTCAGGGCAGTGCTGACCCGGGACCCCCCTCTCACTAGATGCGATTCTCCCTTTTCACCCAGACCCCACGAGGGTCTGGAGCCGCCCCGCGTCCCCCTCTGCCTGTCGCTTACCCCATGAACGGCAGCAGCTGCTGTTACCATGAGTCAGCCTCTCTGAGCTCAGCGCCCCTCGAGGCGCCCTTGGGGTGCAGTCCCTGCCGGCACCGCTTAGGAGCGGGGAACGGACACTGAGCTGGTCTGAGGCTTAGTGGGCGAGTCGAGGTCAGGCTCAGGGCTGGGTGAGACCGAACCCCCAGCTGAGACCCCAGGCCATGGGCTCTGGGGTTCCACTCACCTTTCTTTGTAAAGACCTTTCTTCAAAGAAAAAAACAAACCTCCCTCCTGCCCGCCAGGGAGGCAAGAGCCGGAGGCCTGCGTCCGCCAGGCCTGGAGCCGGCCTGTGCCGTGTCCCCTCGGGGCCGTCCCTCCCCCGGAGCCGGGCCAGGGCGGGGACCAGCCGAGGAAACGCCGCCGGTTGGGGCCTCTGCCTTTGAACTCACACTTGGTCATTTTTAGTGTAATTCCCCCAAGTTCCCGTCGTTTCTGTTGGTGGGTCCCTCCTCCCCGGAAGGGCCGACGCGGCCTGGGGACCGAGCAGGGAGGCTGCGGTGGGAGTGGTTTGGTAACGTCTCCGCTGCAGACACGACAGATTCCCCCCGAGTTGCAGTAAATCATGAAAAGAGAAACCGCTCTTTCCCAAGAGAGGAAACCACCTGTGGTCTCCCGGGGCGTCTGGGGGCGGCAGACGGCACCCGGCCTCCTGGTCCCGCCCCCGCAGTCCTGTCCTGGGCTTTGCGGATTTGATGAAGAAACCTGCCGCTCCCACATCCCCTAAACCCCCAAACCCCAGCCGTCAGCCTGGTGCACCCAGCTCCGCCAACGCCCGCAGGCCCAGCCCGCACCCCTCACCTGTGTCCCCGGGGGCCCTCGGGGAGTGTGGGTCAGGGGAGCCCAGGGGGGTGCAGGGTGGAGGCAGGCCCCGGGCGATCAGCCTGAGTTTGAGTCGGTTCTGCAAGTCACCGCGGGACCCGGGCCGGTTCTTAATGCCGCGGGGCCTCAGCTGCCCCGTCGGGTAAGTGGGTGTGACAGTCGTGCTGCTGCTGGCACGGCCTGGGAGCAGGTGGTCATGGCGCACGGTCGGGGCGCAGAGAGTCAGGCCCACCAGCCCAGCAGAGCCAACCAAAACACAAGGTTCAGTTGACAGGCTTTTGGGGTCACTCTGACCGTCCTGGGGACCCAGCACACCCCGGTGGTGTCTCTGGGCCCCTCTTGCTCCATTTTCTCCGAGGGCCCGGCAGCCGCCTGTGGTCTCGGGCTGCGGCTCTCCTGAGCCTGGACACCTGCTCGAGCCCCGCTTCCGCCCCCAAGGGCCTTGGGGCCAGGCAGGCCAGGGGCAAGTCCTGCCTTCTTGCCTGACTGCTGTGTGAGCTCAGGCAAGTCACTTAACCTCTCTGAGCCTCTATGTCCTATCCTCAACAAACGCCAGTCCCCTTTCTCCCCCCGGCCATGCCAGGGACTGGCGGTGTTATTTCTCAGATATTCACCGAGGAACACCGGTTCTGGGCCCTGGGGCACCGAGAGGTGCACGGGGAACAACCCCGCTCTCGGCTGGGGAAACACACTCTCCCGGAGTTACCGATGCGGGCGCCCCGGCCCCCGTTTGCTCCCTTTGACAGGAGGAGCCTCCGCCTCCCTTCTTGCAGCTCCGGCCTCCGCCAGCCGCCTCTGCCTGTCCCCGAGTCTGGTCCCAATAAAGAGCTTCGGAGGCTGGCAGAGAGCGCCTCTCCTGGGGAGTGTGTGTGGGGGGCTGGAGGGAGGATGGAGCGGGCTGGGGAGGAGAGAGGGCAGCTGGGTGGCGGCAGGCCCAGCAGGGATCAAGGCTGGGAGGCCAGAGGCAGAGCGGAGGTGTGACTGGAGGTGTGACTCGAGGAGCGGCGCTCAGAGCGGGGGGACGGGTCCCGCCGGCCGTTCGGGTGGATTACAAACGCCCGCCAGGCAGGGTCCCGAGCCGCTGTGGGTCCCGTGGCCGCGGCTTTCTCGGTAAAGCGTGACACGTGATGCACATACAGAAAAGCACAGCCCGCCTTCGAAACCGAGTCCTGTGTGACCACCAGGCCACGGGGGAGGACACGCAGTGCCTCTGAGCCTCTGTGCCCCCGCGCCCACCCCCCTTCGCGGCGGGTCCCCGAACACAGCCTGCCCGGCTGCCCGCCCGGCTGCTCGGTGACGCCTGCTCTTTCATCGGCCGCGTCTCTGAAGATCTGCCCGTGTGGCCGGTGTGGGTTCGTTTTTACCGCCGAGGAGCCGGGCCGTGAGCCACGGCCGAGGCTGAGCCCCGCCCACGGCCTTTCGGTATGAATCACGAGTTACGACTGGTTCTCAGATTTTTAAGAAATGTTTTGTTATTGATGTCAGAGGGGAAGAGAGAGAGAGAAACATCAATGATGAGAGAATCCTGAATCGGCTGCCTCCCGCACCCCCCACTGGGGACCGAGCCCGCAACCCGGCCTGTGCCCTTGACCGCAATCGACCCCTGACCTGGTTCACCATCGACACTCAGCCTCTGAGCCCCGCGGCCGCGGTTCTGAGATCGTTTCTGATGGGGGGGGGGGTGGAAATCAAAAGGATATTTCATGATACGTGAAAACTATGCCGTAGTCACAGTTCCACGTCTGTAAAAACAGTTTTATTGGAACAGGGCCACCCACCTCGCTCAGAGATCACCTGGGACTGCTGCCCCCGCGTCCGAGTCCGGTCTCTGCAGTGGACACGTGTGGCCCGTGAAGCATGAGCTACTCGCTGGCCCTTACGAACCCGCTGTCAGCGCCCGCTGGGGGGTCCGCTGACCGGACATTCGCCGTCCGTGTAGATATGTGCCGTCCGTGTAGATATGCGCCGTCCGTGTAGATATGCGTCGTCCGTGTAGATATGCGCCGTCCGTGTAGATATGCGCCGTCCGTGTAGATATGCGCCGTCCGTGTAGATATGCGCCATCCGTGTAGATATGCGCCGTCCGTGTAGATATGCGCCATCCGTGTAGATATGCGCCGTCCGTGTAGATATGCGCCGTCCGTGTAGATATGCGCCGTCCGTGTAGATATGCGCCGTCCGTGTAGATATGCGTCGTCCGTGTAGATATGCGCCATCCGTGTAGATATGCGTCGTCCGTGTAGATATGCGCCGTCCGTGTAGATATGCGCCGTCCGTGTAGATATGCGCCGTCCGTGTAGATATGCGTCGTCCGTGTAGATATGTGCCGTCCGTGTAGATATGCGCCGTCCGTGTAGATATGCGCCGTCCGTGTAGATATGCGCCGTCCGTGTAGATATGCGCCGTCCGTGTAGATATGTGCCGTCCGTGTAGATATGCGCCGTCCGTGTAGATATGCGCCGTCCGTGTAGATATGCGCCGTCCGTGTAGATATGCGTTGTCCGTGTAGATATGCGCCATCCGTGTAGATATGCGTCGTCCGTGTAGATATGCGCCGTCCGTGTAGATATGCGCCGTCCGTGTAGATATGCGCCGTCCGTGTAGATATGTGTCGTCCGTGTAGATATGTGCCGTCCGTGTAGATATGCGCCGTCCGTGTAGATATGCGCCGTCCGTGTAGATATGCGTCGTCCGTGTAGATATGTGCCGTCCGTGTAGATATGTGCCGTCCGTGTAGATATGCGCCGTCCGTGTAGATATGTGTCGTCCGTGTAGATATGTGCCGTCCGTGTAGATATGTGCCGTCCGCGTAGATATGCGCCGTCCGTGTAGATATGCGCCGTCCGTGTAGATATGCGCCGTCCGTGTAGATATGCGCCGTCCGTGTAGATATGCGCCGTCCGTGTAGATATGCGCCGTCCGTGTAGATATGCGCCGTCCGTGTAGATATGCGCCGTCCGCGTAGATATGCGCCGTCCGCGTAGATATGTGCCGTCCGCGTAGATATGCGCCGTCCGCGTAGATATGCGCCGTCCGCGTAGATATGCGCCGTCCGTGTAGATATGCGCCGTCCGTGTAGATATGCGCCGTCCGGGTAGATATGTGTTGTCCGTGTAGATATGCGCCATCCGTGTAGATATGCGCCGTCCGTGTAGATATGCGCCGTCCGTGTAGATATGCGCCGTCCGTGTAGATATGCGCCATCCGTGTAGATATGCGCCGTCCGCGTAGATATGCGCCGTCCGCGTAGATATGCGCCGTCCGCGTAGATATCCGCCGTCCGCGTAGATATGCGCCGTCCGTGTAGATATGCGCCGTCCGTGTAGATATGCGCCGTCCGTGTAGATATGCGCCGTCCGTGTAGATATGTGCCGTCCGCGTAGATATGCGCCGTCCGCGTAGATATGCGCCGTCCGCGTAGATATGCGCCGTCCGCGTAGATATGCGCCGTCCGTGTAGATATGCGCCGTCCGTGTAGATATGCGCCGTCCGCGTAGATATGTGCCGTCCGCGTAGATATGCGCCGTCCGTGTAGATATGCGCCGTCCGTGTAGATATGCGCCGTCCGTGTAGATATGCGCCGTCCGTGTAGATATGTGTCGTCCGTGTAGATATGTGCCGTCCGTGTAGATATGTGCCATCCGTGTAGATATGCGCCGTCCGTGTACATATGCGCCGTCCGTGTAGATATGCGCCGTCCGTGTAGATATGCGCCATCCGTGTAGATATGTGCCGTCCGTGTAGATATGTGCCGTCCGTGTAGATATGCGCCGTCCGTGTAGATATGCGCTGTCCGTGTAGATATGTGTCATCCGTGTAGATATGTGCCGTCCGTGTAGATATGTGCCATCCATGTAGATATGCGCTGTCCGTGTAGATATGTGCCGTCCGTGTAGATATGTGCCGTCCGTGTAGATATGTGCCATCCGTGTAGATATGCGCTGTCCGTGTAGATATGTGCCGTCCGTGTAGATATGTGCCGTCCGTGTAGATATGCGCCGTCCGTGTAGATATGCGCCGTCCGTGTAGATATGCGTCGTCCGTGTAGATATGCGCCGTCCGTGTAGATATGCGCCGTCCGTGTAGATATGTGCCGTCCGTGTAGATATGCGACGTCCGTGTAGATATGTGCCGTCCGTGTAGATATGTGCCATCCGTGTAGATATGCGCTGTCCGTGTAGATATGTGCCGTCCGTGTAGATATGTGTTGTCCGTGTAGATATGTGCCGTCCGTGTAGATATGCGCCGTCCGTGTAGATATGCGCCGTCCGTGTAGATATGTGTTGTCCGTGTAGATATGCGCCGTCCGTGTAGAAATGCACCGTCCGTGTAGATATGCGCCGTCCGTGTAGATATGCGCCATCCGTGTAGATATGCGCCGTCCGTGTAGATATGCGCCGTCCGTGTAGATATGCGCCGTCCGTGTAGATATGCGTTGTCCGTGTAGATATGCGCCATCCGTGTAGATATGCGTCGTCCGTGTAGATATGCGCCGTCCGTGTAGATATGCGCCGTCCGTGTAGATATGCGCCGTCCGTGTAGATATGCGCCGTCCGTGTAGATATGTGTCGTCCGTGTAGATATGTGCCGTCCGTGTAGATATGCGCCGTCCGTGTAGATATGCGCCGTCCGTGTAGATATGCGTCGTCCGTGTAGATATGTGCCGTCCGTGTAGATATGTGTCGTCCGTGTAGATATGTGCCGTCCGTGTAGATATGCGCCGTCCGCGTAGATATGCGCCGTCCGTGTAGATATGCGCCGTCCGTGTAGATATGCGCCGTCCGGGTAGATATGCGCCGTCCGTGTAGATATGCGCCGTCCGTGTAGATATGCGCCGTCCGCGTAGATATGCGCCGTCCGCGTAGATATGCGCCGTCCGCGTAGATATGCGCCGTCCGCGTAGATATGCGCCGTCCGCGTAGATATGCGCCGTCCGTGTAGATATGCGCCGTCCGTGTAGATATGCGCCGTCCGGGTAGATATGTGTTGTCCGTGTAGATATGCGCCGTCCGTGTAGATATGCGCCGTCCGTGTAGATATGCGCCGTCCGTGTAGATATGCGCCGTCCGTGTAGATATGCGCCATCCGTGTAGATATGCGCCGTCCGCGTAGATATGCGCCGTCCGCGTAGATATGCGCCGTCCGCGTAGATATGCGCCGTCCGCGTAGATATGCGCCGTCCGTGTAGATATGCGCCGTCCGTGTAGATATGCGCCGTCCGTGTAGATATGCGCCGTCCGTGTAGATATGTGCCGTCCGCGTAGATATGCGCCGTCCGCGTAGATATGCGCCGTCCGCGTAGATATGCGCCGTCCGCGTAGATATGCGCCGTCCGTGTAGATATGCGCCGTCCGTGTAGATATGCGCCGTCCGCGTAGATATGTGCCGTCCGCGTAGATATGCGCCGTCCGTGTAGATATGCGCCGTCCGTGTAGATATGCGCCGTCCGTGTAGATATGCGCCGTCCGTGTAGATATGTGTCGTCCGTGTAGATATGTGCCGTCCGTGTAGATATGTGCCATCCGTGTAGATATGCGCCGTCCGTGTACATATGCGCCGTCCGTGTAGATATGCGCCATCCGTGTAGATATGCGCCATCCGTGTAGATATGTGCCGTCCGTGTAGATATGTGCCGTCCGTGTAGATATGCGCCGTCCGTGTAGATATGCGCTGTCCGTGTAGATATGTGTCATCCGTGTAGATATGTGCCGTCCGTGTAGATATGTGCCATCCATGTAGATATGCGCTGTCCGTGTAGATATGTGCCGTCCGTGTAGATATGTGCCGTCCGTGTAGATATGTGCCATCCATGTAGATATGCGCTGTCCGTGTAGATATGTGCCGTCCGTGTAGATATGCGCCATCCGTGTAGATATGCGCCGTCCGTGTAGATATGCGCCGTCCGTGTAGATATGCGTCGTCCGTGTAGATATGCGCCGTCCGTGTAGATATGCGCCGTCCGTGTAGATATGTGCCGTCCGTGTAGATATGCGTCGTCCGTGTAGATATGTGCCGTCCGTGTAGATATGTGCCATCCGTGTAGATATGCGCTGTCCGTGTAGATATGTGCCGTCCGTGTAGATATGTGTTGTCCGTGTAGATATGTGCCGTCCGTGTAGATATGCGCCGTCCGTGTAGATATGCGCCGTCCGTGTAGATATGTGTTGTCCGTGTAGATATGCGCCGTCCGTGTAGAAATGCGCCGTCCGTGTAGATATGCGCCGTCCGTGTAGATATGCGCCGTCCGTGTAGATATGTGTCGTCCGTGTAGATATGTGCCGTCCGTGTAGATATGTGCCGTCCGTGTAGATATGCGCCGTCCGTGTAGATATGCGCCGTCCGTGTAGATATGTGTCATCCGTGTAGATATGTGCCGTCCGTGTAGATATGTGCCGTCCGTGTAGATATGCGCCGTCCGTGTAGATATGCGCCGTCCGTGTAGATATGCGCCGTCCGTGTAGATATGCGCCGTCCGTGTAGATATGCGCAGTCCGTGTAGATATGTGCCGTCCGTGTAGATATGCGCCGTCCGTGTAGATATGTGCCGTCCGTGTAGATATGCGCCGTCCGTGTAGATATCTGTCGTCCGTGTAGATATGTGCCGTCCGTGTAGATATGCGCCGTCCGTGTAGATATGCGCCGTCCGTGTAGATATGCGCCGTCCGTGTAGATATGCGCCGTCCATGTAGATATGATCCACGTTTCAGGTGCTTCCCGCCGGGGGCTGGAATGCGCGTGTGGTCTCCTCGCACACGTGTGTGCGGTGCCTCCGGGGACACGTTCCCATTGGGGCTGCTTTCCTCGGGGCTGCTGTCTCCCTGGGGACTCGGAGCTCCCAGAGGCAGGGTGCCTGCGTGGTGCTGGCACCGGGGACATGTACGGCGACAGGGCGATTTCAGCGCCTCAGCGACGGCCCCCCCAGGGCTTCCAATCGGGTGGGGATCGATGCCAGCAGGGGCGGTGCCTGGGCCCGTGGCCCTGATGTGAGCCTCCTGGCCCCCTGAGCCTTCGGCTCCGCCGGGCACGCGTGGAGGGGCCGGGCCCTGGTGTGGTGACGGGGAGAGGACACGGGAGGCTGGCAAACAGGGATCTGCCCTCGCACACTCCCTCGGACCCTCCTCCTGCTCCCTGCTCCGCGGGCCTGGCGGGGCCGCCGTGTGGTGGGAGAGTGGGTGTTGGCGCTGGGCTGGGGTCCGAGACAGAGGATGGGAGGGGCGGTGGGAGGAAGCTGCGAGGGGGTGGGGGGAGGTAGATGTGAGATTGGCAGGCAACTGGCCCCTGGTGAGGACAGTCTGCCCAGCCTGGGTCTGGGTCCTGGGTCTGGGTCCCGGGAGACTGTGGCGAAGTCACCTGACCTCCTGGTGCCCGCCCCTCCCCCAAGACTCCTGGGGCGGGAGGGGGGCCGAGGGCTGGGGACAAGGTGGTGCGGACGGCTGGCTCCCCTCCCGCCCTGGATGTGTGGGCTGCGGTGGGGGAAGGCTGGGGCCAGAGCTGGAGCCCCTTCGAGGCCTGGGCCAGACCCCTGCTGCTGCTGCTGGGCCAGGGGGAGGGGACCCCGAGGGAGCGAGCACAGCCCCAAGCCAAGGGCGGAGGTGTCCACTCTCAGCGCCCGGCCTGGGGTCAAGGTCACAGTTCTGCAGGCCCTCGGCAGCAAGAATTAAAATTTAAGGCCTGCCCTGACCCGGTGGCTCAGTGGACAGAGCGTCGGCCTGCAGACTGAAGGGTCCCAGGTTCGATTCCGGTCAGGGGCAGGTACCTTGGCTGCGGGCACATCCTCAGTAGGGGGTGTGCAGGAGGCAGCTGATCCATGTTTCTCTCTCATCATTGATGTTTCTAACTCTCTATCCCTTTCCCTTCCTCTCTGTGAAAAATCAGTAAAAATTTAAATGGCATTTAAGGCCTGCAAACCCTGTGAATCAGCGCCCCCCCTTCTCGGAGCTCACCCTGAAGAGCTAGGGGCCAGGGGACACCCTGTCTCCACAGGGCGAGCCCCGGACCCCGCACAGCCAGACAGCGCACCCCTCAGCAGGCCCTGGCAGCTGTGCCTTTAGACAAGACCCTTCCTCCCGGGCGGCAGCCCCCCTCCCACCCCCACTTCTTTTTTAAATATATATTTTTATTCACTTCAGAGAGGAAGGAAGAGGGAGAGGGAGAGACAAACATCAGTGATGAGAGAGAATCATTGGTTGGCTGCCTCCTGCACGCCCCCTCACTGGGGATCCCGCCCCCAACCCAAGCCTGTGCCCTTGACTAGAATCGAATCTGGGACCCTTTAGTCCACAGGCTGACGCTCTATCCACTGAGCCACACGGGCGAGGGCCTGCCCCCGTTTCTGAGCAGCCCTAACTGCCCCTGAGCCTCTGCTCCTGCCCACCTGGCGACTCCAGGCTGCCCATCATCCGCCATGGTCACTCTCTGCTGTCCCTCTGCCCCCCTCCCACTGACCAGCCCTGCCCTCGGGGTGTCCAGCTGTGCTCTGGGGCGGGAGCTCTGAGGCCTGGGACCCATCTGACTCACCTGGGGCAGGTGAGGGTGCGGACACAGCCAAGGAACAGGTACCAACCTTAGAAGGAAAAGCCAGAGAAAGGGCACAGAGAGAAGGTGTGGCTGGGGGGCCTTGGAGGGAGGAGTCTGCAGGGCCAGGGTCAAGGCAGAAACTGCAGGAGCCACAGCTTAGCGACCTGGGTCTGTGCTGACCTCCTGGGGAGGGGAAGGCAGGGACAGAGGCAGGGGGGACAGAGGCAGGGGGGACGGGCAGAGGGGACAGAGGCAGGGACAGAGGCAGGAACAGAGGCAGGGGGCACAGAGGCAGGGGGGACAGAGGCAGGGACAGAGGCAGGAACAGAGGCAGGGGGCACAGAGGCAGGGGGGACAGAGGCAGGGACAGAGGCAGGGGAGGCAAAGGCAGAGACAGAGGCAGGGGGGACAGAGGCAGGGACAAAGGCAGGGAGGACAGAGGCAGGGGGGACAGAGGCAGGGACAAAGGCAGGGAGGACAGAGGCAGGGGGGACAGAGGCAGGGGGGACAGAGGCAGGGACAGGGGCAGGGGGGACCAGGGCAGGGGGGACAGAGGCAGGGGGGACAGAGGCAGGGGGGACAGAGGCAGGGACAGAGGCAGGGACAGAGTCAGGGGGGACAGAGGCAGGGGGGACAGGGGCAGGGACAGAGGCAGGGATAGAGGCAGGGGAGACAGAGGCAGGGACAGAGGCAGGGATAGAGGCAGGGGAGACAGAGGCAGGGACAGAGGCAGGGACAGAGGCAGGGGGGACAGAGGCAGGGGGGACAGAGGCAGGGGGACAGGGGCAGGGACAGAGGCAGGGGGGACCAGGGCAGGGGGGACAGAGGCAGGGGGGACAGAGGCAGGGGGGACAGAGGCAGGGACAGGGGCAGGGGGGACCAGGGCAGGGGGGACAGAGGCAGGGACAGGGGCAGGGGGGACCAGGGCAGGGGGGACAGAGGCAGGGGGGACAGAGGCAGGGACAGGGGCAGGGGGGACCCGGGCAGGGACCGGGGACAGGCTGGCTGGGGGAGGCACCATGCAGTGGTCTTGGCGCGGAGAGGACGGGTCTTGGGGAGGCAGATTTAGGGGAGTCGGGATAACTGCTCTGTGGGGTCTGTGGAGGGTCCCCAGGAAGGAGGTGCAGTGACAGGCAGGACATTTGCATGTTAAAGGAGGGCTGGAGGGAGGGCTGAGCCTAGAGGGAAGCGGAGGTGGGGTTTGGGGGGCAGAGCCGAGTGGCGTCTGCAGGTTTCCTCTTGTCCCCTTCCTCCAGGAGAGATGGTCCCGTTACCCCCATTCAGGGGCCCTCGGGTTTCCACAACACAGCTGGCCCTCTGCCCCCCTCCCCTGCCCCCCCAAACCCTTTCTTTCTACTCCACCAGGCTCTTGCATCTCCCCACTCGGCGCCCTGTTGCAAGGCTTCCAGAAGCTCCACTCGAGGGCTTTCTCGTGCTGAATCCCCCTCCCTCTCCCCCCCTCGGCTGCCTCCTATTCTCCCTTCAAAGGGCATGCGGTGCAGGGAGGGAGGGGGATCGCGTCCCGCTGCGATGCCGGAGGGGCTGCAGCTCCGGGCCCTTGATCCCCCTCAGTGTCTCAAGCACAGTGCGCTTCAGTAATGGGGGGGTGGGGGGCTGAAGAGTCATAATTTAAAAACCAAATAACGGCCCCGCCCAAGGGCCGCCCCCAGCTGGTTGCCCGGCCCGCCCCTCTGGTCTCCGCAGCTGTGACTACCTTTGTCCCAACTGGCGTCCCGCAGACCCGGCCCCCCTGGTAGGACTCTAGGTGGGTACCCCCCAGGGCCACCCCGTGCTGTCCATTACCCGCTGCCCATTTCCCCGCCCCCTTAAGCTGCCAGGAGCAGAACCCCGCCCCACCCCATCCTGACGCCCTTCCTCGAGGGTGGGGGGGTGCAGAGGGAGAAACAGAGGCTGTGGCTGCTGGGGGGGGGGGACCCACACCCTCAAATGAGCCCCACAGTTTGAGCAACTTGCTTTTCGAACGGGAGGGAGGCGACTGCACAGCGAGGCTCCTCATTCCCCAAACACCGGCTCCCGGCACCGGGCTGGCGTCCCGCACGGCCGGGGCACCAGGTCCGGGGCCTGGAGCGTGAGGACTGCGGGCCGGGGACACCGGGCAGCCACCTCCGTGCCCTCCCGAGGGCGGAGGCAGTGGAAGCGGTGGCAGCCGGGCAGGTGGCAGCGTTCCGTGGCCCTGGGCTTGCCGCCCCGCCTCCCGCACTGTCCGTTCAGAGGCCGCCTTCCGCCCTGCCCTGCCGGCCTCCCAGCACCGCCCGGCCACACGCGTCCTGTTTGATGTGTGGCCGGGGGGACTGGCGTGGCCGGGGGGGACTGGTCGTGGCCGGGGGGACTGGTCGTGGCCAGGGGGGACTGGTCGTGGCCGGGGGGGGACTGGTTGTGGCTGGGGGGACTGGTCGTGGCCGGGGGGGACTGGTCGTGGCCGGGGGGACTGATGTGGTTGGGGGGGACTGGCGTGGCCGGGGGGACTGATGTGGCTGGGGGGACTGATGTGGCTGGGGGGGACTGGTCGTGGCCGGGGGGGACTGGTCGTGGCCGGGGGGACTGGTCGTGGCCGGGGGGGACTGGTCGTGGCCGGGGGGACTGATGTGGCTGGGGGGGACTGGCGTGGCCGGGAGGACTGGCGTGGCCGGGGGGACTGATGTGGCCGGGGGGGACTGGTGTGGCTGGGGGACTGATCGTGGCTGGGGGGACTGATGTGGCTGGGGGGGACTGGCGTGGCCGGGGGGACTGATGTGGCTGGGGGGACTGGCGTGGCCGGGGGGACTGGCGTGGCCGGGGGGGACTGGTCGTGGCCGGGGGGGACTGGTGTGGCTGGGGGACTGATCGTGGCCGGGGGGACTGATGTGGCCGGGGGGACTGGCGTGGCCGGGGGGACTGGCGTGGCCGGGGGGACTGGCGTGGCCGGGGGGACTGGTGTGGCCGGGGGGGACTGGCGTGGCCGGGGGGGACTGATGTGGCTGGGGGACTGGTCGTGGCCGGGGGGACTGATGTGGCCTGGAGGGGGGAGAGAGGGGGAGACGCGGACGGTGCCAGGTTCTGGGGGGAGGGGGGTCATCTCGGTGGTGAGGGAGGATGCTGGCGGCCCTCCTTGGACGACCGGCTACCCAGGACCGGTCTAGAGGCTCCCAGGCCACCGTGTCTGCTCTGGGAACAGCAGGCTCTGCTGGAGCGGGGAGCAGGCGGCACCCCCTCACGCTGCCGGGCCCCGCCTCCTGTGAGCCGCCCGTGTCGGCCTGTTTGCTGGCCCGAGTCGGGAGACAGGCCTGGTTTCCGTCCTCTGAAAGGCGGGTGCTGCCTCGGAGTCTGCGGCTTGCTCTGATTCGTTACAATTACAGCATGGAGTCGGGGGTCCCGGACCCAAAGGGACCCAGCTTAACATCCCATCGCTACCCCTGCCCGGCTCGAGCGAAGCTTCTCCCTCCTCTGAGCCTCAGTTTCCCCGTCTGCAAAAGGGGAGTGTGCCAGGATGGAAGGTCCCATCAGCCCGGGGCCGAACAGGGTGCCTGAGAGAGCGCTGTGCAGGGCGGGCTGTGCCCAGGAGTGGCCTGGGGGGGGGGGGGCGAGGAGGTGCTCGAGTCCTGGAGACGGAGAGGTGACCCCGACGCTCAGGGACAGCGGGATCAGGAGGACACTGAGTGTGGGGACAGCGGGATCAGGAGGACACTGAGTGTGGGGACAGCCAGGATCAGGAGGACACTGAGTGTGGGGACAGCGGGATCAGGAGGACACTGAGTGTGGGGACAGCGGGATCAGGAGGACACTGAGTGTGGGGACAGCGGGATCAGGAGGACACTGAGTGTGGGGACAGGGGGATCAGGAGGACACTGAGTGTGGGGACAGCGGGATCAGGAGGACACTGAGTGTGGGGACAGCGGGATCAGGAGGACACTGAGTGTGGGGACAGCGGGATCAGGAGGACACTGAGTGTGGGGACAGCGGGATCAGGAGGACACTGAGTGTGGGGACAGCGGGATCAGGAGGACACTGAGTGTGGGGACAGCGGGATCAGGAGGACACTGAGTGTGGGGACAGGGGGATCAGGAGGACACTGAGTGTGGGGACAGCGGGATCAGGAGGACACTGAGTGTGGGGACAGCGGGATCAGGAGGACACTGAGTGTGGGGACAGCGGGATCAGGAGGACACTGAGTGTGGGGACAGGGGGATCAGGAGGACACTGAGTGTGGGGACAGGGGGATCAGGAGGACACTGAGTGTGGGGACAGCGGGATCAGGAGGACACTGAGTGTGGGGACAGGGGGATCAGGAGGACACTGAGTGTGGGGACAGCGGGATCAGGAGGACACTGAGTGTGGGGACAGCGGGATCAGGAGGACACTGAGTGTGGGGACAGCGGGATCAGGAGGACACTGAGTGTGGGGACAGCGGGATCAGGAGGACACTGAGTGTGGGGACAGCACGGACAGTCTCGGGGCCTGGCAGGCCTGGCGGCTGCGGGCAGCGGTCTGGGGCCGGGGCCGCCGCGCTGGGCCGGGGGCCGGCAGACACGGCCGGATCCTCCGGGTCAGGGCCTTGCGCTGTTTCTTTAAACGGTGGCCCAAGTCCAGGGATGCACGTCAGAGTGCGAGCGCCTGAATCCGGTTGTGTGACTAGCGGGAACCAGGAGGTCACGAGCACACGGACTGTTCCATGTTGTTGTTCAGCTGCTTGTCTTGACCTTGACCTTGACTTCAGCTCCTCCCGGGGTCTCCTCTGCGGCCGGGTCAGCTGGCAGCTGATGGAGTCGGGGGGCAGCGGGCAGGCAGGGCTGGGGAGCAGGGGACTTCCGAGCTGTCAGCCTCAAACCCGCGGTTCGAGTGGCCCCCACAGGTTCAGAGGAAGAACCGGCAAAGGAGGCCAGGTGCCCGCGGGCGTAGGCAGTGTTTCCCAACGGGGACGGCAGCGGGGTGGGGCGGTGGCCTGCTCTGGGGCCTGTCGCAGGGAGGCCTTGGTGTCATCTGACTTCCTCGCCTCCGCGTGTCCCGGGAACGGCAGGCTGGCCCTGGCAGCTGTGTGTTCCTGCCCCCTGTGGCCACGACACCCCGTAAGCTTGGCGTTGTTCTCCCGTGTTGCAGGGGAGACTCTGGGCTTCAGAGAGGGACAGTCACTTGCCCAAGGTTGCACAGCCTTTAGGTGACGGAGCAGGATCCAAACCCAGGCCTGCGCTTTCCCACGCGCCCCTCCCCCCTTCCTGGCCAGACCCCAGCCTCCCAGCAGTCCCTGGGGCTGCGAGAAGTGAGGGAGGGAGGACGGGCCATCCCTGGAGGTGGGGGCAGGCAGTGCCCCCCAGCCCTCCGTGCCGGCAGTTGGGGAGGGTGGGGAGGGGCGGACCCGGCAGTGGCAGTCCTGACAAACAGCCTCGTTCTCGGTGGCAGCGGCTGGGTGGCAGCCTGGGGAGCGGGCCTCCCTGACAGCAGGCTGCCCCTGTTTTCCAGCCCAGCCCACCCCCCTGCCGGTGCGCCCCCTCTCTGCTCTGCACCACCCACACTCACGGCTCCCACGGCTCCAGACGGGAAGGTGCCATCTGGGGCGGGGAGGGGGGCCCGGGGCGGAGACAGCGTGCCAGCCGGGTGCCAGGACAGGCGGCCTGTGCCGGTGGGGTTGGGAGCGGGTTCCCTCGTGCACGTTTGTGCCACCCGGCTGCCCCCCGGGGCTGTGCCAGCTGGGCTCCCCGGCTCTCCCTGCTGCTCAGCTCAGGAAGCCGAGGCTCCCCGTCCCCCATCCCGGGCCATCTGCCCCCTCGGCAGCCACGAGGCTGGCTCGCTGCCCGCCCACCTTGTCCCGCACCCCCTCTGCCTGAACCGGGGACAGACGATGATGCAGCAGTCCCCGGGCACAGGATGGGCACCACTCCCTGGGCCATCCAGCCGCACTCCCTCGGGGCGCCTCAGGCTCTGCGTGGGCTCCCTGGCTCCTGGGGCTGCGGTGAGAAGCAGCGTGGGCAGTGGGGGTGCCCTGGCTCTCCGAGCCCCTTTCCCTCCTGCCCAGTCCGCAGCCAGGCCCCGGGCTGCCTGTGAACGCGTGTGCCTTCTGGGGAGGCTGACGCCGCGCCAGCCCCTGACGCCCGCTGTGCCGGGGGCTGCGGAGGGCAGCCCAGCGCGGTGCCAGCCACGCCGGCGGGCCCAACGCCACTGCCCGCCCGATGCCGGTTTCCTCCCCACAGACAGTGGCCCCACCCGGCGCCGGGCCCCTCGGGGCCACAGAGCTTGTTTTTGTTTTTTATTTTGTACTGATGAGGGCATTACACGTGTCTGTGTCCCCACTGCCCTCCCTCTCCGCGGGGTTCGTCGGGCGGTTTTGCGGCTGCGTAGCTGGGCGGGGAGTTGGTGTTGAGCTGGCACAGGCCTGTGTCAGCCCAGCCGGTGTTTCTGCACGTTTCCTCCCGCTCTGTCCTGGGCGTTTCCAGCCACTGTCCGTGTGTTTCTGCTTCCCTCCTCCTCCCCCTCCTCCCCCTCCTACTCCCCCTTCTCCTCTTCCCCCTCCCCCTCCTACTCTCCCTTCCTCCTCCTCCCCCTCTCCCTCCCCCCTCCTCCCCTCCTCCTCCTCCTCCTCCTCCCCCTCCCCCCATCCTACTCCTCCCCCTCTCCCTCCCTCCCCCCCCTCCTCCCCTCCTCTCCTCCCCCTCCTCCTTCTCATTAATCCTCACCCAAAGACATTAAAAAAATGTATATATATATATATATATATAATTGATTTTTTACAGAGAGGAAGGGAGAGGGATAGAAAGTCAGAAACATCAATGAGAGAGAGACATCGATCCTCCTACACACTCCCCACTGGGGGATGTGCCCGCAACCAAGGTCCATGCCCTTGACCGGAATCGATCCGGGACCCCCGAGTCCACAGGCGCTGCTCTATCCACGGAGTCCAGCCGTCGAGGGCTGTCTTCCCGCTTTCAGTTTGCTGCTGACCCCCAACCAGGACACCGGCATGCCCCTCCCCCCGCCGGCCCCACCGGGCTCCCTCTGCTTCTCTGTGGGGGCGTGGCCCGGGCAGGGAGTCCTCCAGCCTCACATGGGGGGCTCACCAGGACCCCTAAGATGTTTGTTGGAGGCGCACACTGGCGGCCGAGCGTGACTGTGAGCCTGCCGGCAGCACCGGGGGTCACGGGGCGCTCCGCCGCCAGCCGGGCAGCCCGCACCCCGGAAGGTCCAGGAGACGAGGTGGCTGGGGTCTGGGTCCGGGCCCGGGTGCCGGCACCTCAGTGGAAGGGCGGGGCAGTGGAGGCCACGGCCAGGCCGGAGCCAGGCGCCTCGCTGTGCCCCTCGGCTGGGACGGGCCCACGGAGGCGCCTCCTCATCACGCGGCGGAGGCGGCGGCTCCATGGGGTCTGTTCTCTCCGCACCTTCATGACCCTGACCTCTGAACTTAAAGTAACGAACCGCCCCCCGAATTTGGAGACGGCGTGATTGCACTATCACAGTGGTCGGCAAACTGCGGCTCGGGAGCCACATGCGGCTCTTTGGCCGCTGGAGTGTGGCTCTTCCACAAAATACCACGGCCTGGGCGAGTCTATGTTGAAGAAGAGGCGTTAGAAGAAGTTTAATTTGAAGAACGTGGCTCTCAGAAGAAATGTCAGTCGTCCTGTCGATACTTGGCTCTGCCGACTAATGAGTTTGCCGCCCGCTGCCCCGGCAGATCCCATCATCGCCGGAGGCTCTCACAGGTGGGGAGCTCTGAGAGCGGGGGGTGGGTGGCGTCTTCCCCGGGCAGACGGACGGTGGCCACGCGGTGCCGTGTGCCCCCTCCCCCAGGCACACCAGAGGAGGAGCAGGAGCCGGAGGTGGGGAGCCTCCGAGCGGCCCGCGTGGCCGGTTCCCGGTGGTTTGGGTCCGGCTCCGACCCCCCGGGCCCCGCGGGAGCCTGGGCCGGGTCTGTGCTGGCGCCTGGCAGGGTCCGGGAGAACCGAACGGAGGGCGCGGATGGAAGTGGCAGGGCTCCCCGTGGGTGTTTTTCTCTCTTTTCCACGTCCAGCGTGGAGAGGGATTGGGTTCAGTTTCTGAGTCGAGGAGCCGGGGATTAAGAAATATGAAGACTAGAAGAGAAGACGCACAAATAGGGAAAAAAGCTGGGGCTGGGTGGGACGGCGTTCCCTCGGATGGAGAGACAGCGAAGCCGTTTATTTATATTCCACAGTACAACCCACAATGCAATGGGGTTCTCCAACATGAGGATCAAAGCAGTTTCTGTGGGCCCAGGCCCTATTCCTCCCCCCGTGCCCGGGCGAGCCTGCATTTGCAGTTCAAGGCCCTCCCCCTTCCTCTCTGTAAAAAATCCACCACCTGAGGCAAAGTTAAGGCCAAGCTGATAAACACGTCAGCCTTCCTGGTGAGTCGTGTTTTTCCAAAGTTCAGTTTTGCCAGGCGCCTTGGATTCAGTCAGACGAAGATTTAAAGGATGCTCAAGGTGTCTTGCCTGGGGGAACCCCCCCATCTCTCCCCACCCCAGGCTCAGGGAGCAAGTGGATGTCCCAGGCTGAGGGAACAGCTGACTGGAGCTGGGGCTGCTGGGCGGGGTGAATGACATTCATCTCACCCCTCCCGCCTCTTGTCCTCACGGCCCTCCTGGGACCCCGGCTCTGCCCCTGCCCCCCGCCTGCCCCGCCCCGTCTCACACGACCGGCCGAGTCACAGCTGGTTCTGACTGTGACAGTCCCGGACGGCCACGCTGCAGCAGAGCCAGGGGCACAGCCGCTGCCAGTCCCGCCTGCTCCGCGGCCCGAGGGGGCCGGGCAGCTCCGGGGGTTCCCCACGCGTGAGCGTCGTCCAGTGCATGACGGCGACAGAGCCGCCCCACTGTGACACCCCGACATGCCAGTCTGTCCCGGGAACTCAGTGACTGAGGGGAGGGGTGTCTCTGCAGCTGCTCAATAAAAAAACTCGAGGTATCAGCGTGGCTGGAGCTCCCGGGACTGACGGGAGTGAGGCCAGCCCTGTCCCTGTCCCCTCTTCCAGGGCCCCCCGCCCTCCCCGCCCCATCCTGCTCGGGGCGCGGGGAGAGACCCGAGCAGAGAGCAGTCGCCCGGCGCCGCCCGCACTCCCGGGGCCGCGGGGCCTCCGGACAGAATAAACCTCGCGCTTCCTGTGCGCGTCGCAGACGCACCATCTTCTCCGATTAGCAGCCGCCGGCCTTTCCTGGCTGCTCGCGGCCGACCTCCATTTAGAACTGTCCGCTGTTCGGCGGCCGGAGGGAAGGTGCCGGGGCAGCGGCTAGTGCAGCTGGGTCTGGTGTGGGGGGTGTCCCCTGGCCCAGCGCGACCACTGCCGCCTGCCCGCTGCCCGCTGCACACTGCCTGCTGCCCACTGCCCGCTGCCCACTGCCCGCTGCCCACTGCCCGCTGCCCACTGCTAACTGCCCACTGCCCGATGCCCACTGCCCGATGCCCACTGCCCGCTGCTCACTGCCTGCTGCCCGCTGCCCATTGCCCACTGCCTGCTGCTCACTGCCCGCTGCCCGCTGCCCACTGCTAACTGCCCACTGCCCGCTGCCCGCTGCCCACTGCCTGATGCCCACTGCCTGCTGCCTGCTGCCCGCTGCCCACTGCCCACTGCCCATTGCCCACTGCCTGCTGCTCGCCAGCTGCCCACTGCCTAATGCCCACTGCCTGCTGCCTGCTGCCCGCTGCCCACTGCCCATTGCCCACTGCCCACTGCCCACTGCCTGCTGCTCGCCCGCTGCCCACTGCCTGCTGCCCGCTGCTAACTGCTCACTGTCCACTGCCCGCTGCCCACTGCCTGCTGCTCGCCCACTGCCCACTGCCTGCTGCTCACTGCCCGCTGCTAACTGCCCACTGCCCACTGCCTGCTGCCTACTTCCCACTGCCCACTGCCCACTGCCTGCTGCTTGCCCGCTGCCCACTGCCCGCTGCCCGCTGCCCACTGCCCGCTGCCCACTGCCCACTGCCTGCTGCTAATTGCCCATTGCCCACTGCCCACTTCCCGCTGCCCGCTGCTCGCCCGCTGCCCCCTGCCCGCTGCCCGGCATCTCAGGAGCCGGGCGGAGGGCGGAGGGCGGAGGGCGGAGGGCGGAGGGCGGAGGGCGGAGGGCGGAGGGCGGAGGGCGGAGGGCGGAGGGCGGAGGGCGGCCAGGCGGGCTGCGGCTTTGGGCTCTCACACTGCTTTCCTAGGGTTGCGAACGGGGGTGGGGCGCGGGGAGAAGCTCCCACAAACTGCCTTCGTACCCCCACCGGACACTGGTCTCGCCAGTCCCGTGCGGACGCGCTGTGTGTGGGAAGCCGCTCCCGGGCGCTGCCGGCTGTGCCCGCAGAAACCCGGCCACGGCTTCTCCGCGCTGGGCTCGGGGCCGCGGGTCTCCGGCCGGCGCGCCCCTCCGCCAGGTGGGCAGGGCGGGCAGACCGCTCCCTCTCTGCCAGGAAGGGTTTCTTCATTGTTTCCTGCCTCCTGCCTCTGCTCACACCGCCAGCTCTGGTTCTGGTTCTGTGAGTGCAGGAGGGTCTGGCCTTTGGGCAGGGCATGGTGGCAACGGATGGACCTTCTGCCCCCCCGCACCCCCTCACCCCCCCGCCTGTGGCCGCTGCCTCTGGGAGATTGAAAGCTCGCAGCTGGCCCTGCGGGGCGGGCGGGGCTCAGTGGCTGAGCGGGACTGGGACCCAGCAGTAGCGGTTCGATTCCGGGTCGGGGCACAGGCCCGGGTTGCGGGCTCGACCCAAGTGTGGGGCGAGCAGGAGGAGCCGATGGATGATTCGTTCTCATCATAGATGTTTCTCCCTCCCTCTCCCTTCCTCTCTGAAATCAATACAAATATATTTTACCGAAACTGGTTTGGCTCTGGATAGAGCGGCAGCCTGCGGACTGAAGGGTCCTGGGTTCGATTCCGGTTAAGGGCATGCACCTTGGCTGCGGGCACATCCCCAGTGAGGGGGGGGTGCAGGAGGCAGCCGATCGATGTTTCTCTCTCATGGATGTTTCTAACTCTCTATCTCTCTCCCTTCCTCTCTGTAAAAAATCAATAGAATATATTAATAAAATTAAATGAAATAAAATCTCAGATACCTTTAAAAAATCAATAAAAATGCACCTTAAACAAGGCAGAGGGGAAGCTAGCAGCTTGATCTCCTGACCATCGGACCCCTCTTCTCTGGAAAACGTAGCTCTGACACATCCCGCGTTGGGTGTTGGGAGGGGGGTCGTGTGAAGGCACCAGCACACCCCCCGCGTGAGGAGTGGGAGAGCCGGCCCCCCGGAGCCGACAGCGTCAGCCACGTCTCCTTTTCCTTCCTCTGCAGGAGGGCAGTCGGTGGCCCACACCGGCCCCCCCATTCTGGCCACTCTGGCCAACCAGGCCGTCTCCTTCGGCTGCAGAATCACCTACCCGTACACCCCAGAATTCAAAACCTTCACCGTCAGCTACTTTTATGTGAACCGCCAGGGCCAGAAGAGCGCCAAGGAGCCGACCGGCTGCCGGCCCAGCGCGGGCCAGGAGAACCAGACCCACACCACCGAGTGCCGGCTCACCCCCACGCTGCCCAGCGCACTGGCCACCGGCACCTACTACTGCTACGTCCGCTGGCCGAGCTCCAGAGCCAGCGGCCCGGGCACCTTCATCCTGGTCCGAGGTGAGGCGGCGGCCCGCGCGGAGTTTGGGGCTCGGGGTCTAGAGCGGGGAGTTCGCCTCATCATTCGCCGCTGGCTGAACAGAACCAGCCTCCGGGGAGCCCCTGCGGCCCAGGTGCCGAGACACCCCCGTGTGGCGAGGGCAGAGGCCTGGGTGCGGGCTGCCCGGCCACTCGGCCCCGAGCTCTCCTGTCCTCCGGCACAGGCGGGTGGCGGGGACTGAGTGTGTGTGTGAGTGTGTGTGAGTGCGTGTGTGTGTGTGAGAGTGTGTGTGTGTGTGTGTGAGTGTGTGTATGTGTGAGTGTGTGTGTGTGAGTGTGTGACTGTGTGTGAGTGTGTGTGTGAGAGTGTGTGTGTGAGTGTGTGAGTGTGTGTGAGTGTGTGTATGTGTGAGTGTGTGTGTGTGAGTGTGTGTATGTGTGAGTGTGTGTGTGTGAGTGTGTGAGTGTGTGTGAGTGTGTGTGTGTGAGT